>OY759270.1:48035130-48047630 GCA_963662155.1 Lamellibrachia columna
AAAATCGTGACTGATTAATGAGGTAAGGAGGATGAATGGCTCGTGTGTCCATCTGGTGGGAGATGGGTAGATGCTCGCGGGACATACCGTTGACGTTGCGGTTAGGGTATATGCTCCCGTTTCGCGGAATGCAGCGGGCTACATACCATATTAGGAATGCGTTCGTGTTGTATTCCGTAATATGACACCGCTCTGCCGCGTTCCCGAAAGGACGCATTAAGGCGATACTAACAGCTGACTAGTGGATTTTGGTACTCGGGAAATGCGCGTTTTAAATAACCTGGCTATATGTAGTCATATTAGCGCTGTAGTTAAAGCGCTGGTTCGCCCACTGGATGTATGCAAGTCTAAACACGTTGAAAGATAAGCCCGTCATTTGCACAATGCTATGCAGTAATTTATTCGATGCCAGCTATGATGAAAATCGGGTTTCATTATTGTTATTTTTGTCGTTTCTCTAAGAAGAGTAGACCACGTGACGTCCTGTCTGCATAAATAATAAAAACAGCTGTGTATGCATCAACGAGTTGACCTGTATGCGTACATATAACATATTTAGGGTATTGGTTATCGTATGAATCATACATAGCACGAGTAATGAGAAAGAGTACCGATTTGTCTAAGAAAATACCGCTTTTATATGTATTATGTCACCCTTAGTTACGTATGTAATGCTTTTAAGCTAAGTGTTTACCACATTTATCTGCCTGTTAACATGTTAAGTAAATGTCACTTTTATTTGTATCTTACCACAGTTTAGCTACGTAATTGCCACGCTTGTCTGTGTGCTAACGCTTTTAGCATATTAAGTATCACTTTTAATTGTATGTTAACGCTATTTAGCTAAGTATATACCATATTCTATGTTAAGTTTGTTTTCGCAAAGTAAATATCACTTTTAGTTGTACGTTAACGCTTTTAAGCTAAGTAAGTACCAAATACAGCTACATGTTAATGAGTTTAGCTAAGTAAATACCGCATTTAGCTGTAGGTTAACGCTTTTAAGCTAAGAAATTACCACATTTAGCTGTATGTTAGCGATTTTACGCTAATTATTTACCATATTTACCTGCATGTTAACGGTTTTAAGCTAAGCAAATACAACTTTTAGCTATGTAATTAGCATTTTTAGCTAAATAAGTACCATATTTAGTTGCAAGTTAACGCTTTTAAGTTAAGTAATTACCACATATGTTAAAACTGTTTAGCTAATAAATGACCACATTTAGCTGTATGTTAGCGCTTTTTACCTAAATAATTACCACATTTAGTTGTATGTTAACGCTTTTAAGCTAAGTAATTACCGCATTTAGCTGCGTGTTAACGTTTTTTAGCTAAGAAATTACCATATTTAGCTGTATGTTACTGCTGTTTAACTAAGGAATTACCACATTTAGCTGTATGGTAATGCTTTTTAACTAAGTATTTATCGCATTTAGTTGCATGTTAACGCATTGAAACTAAGTATTTACCACATTCACCTGTATGCTAAGGTAATCGGGAAATGCGCGTGATAAATAACACGGTTTTCTGTAGTGATATTAGCATTGTTGTTAAAACGTTGGTTTGCGCACTGGACGTAAGCCGGTCATTTGCACTTAAATCTATCTAAGCTAGGTTCTGTGAAGAAAAGAACAAACTCTGCGTATGATTATAATATATTTGTTATAACTAACCAAACAATGCAAGAAGTACAAAACAATTAATTATGAACATAATCGTCAGAATATAGTAATATAAACAAAATCACTACAAGTATTACATAATATGATTATGAATTATTATTGTAATACCACGCCTGTCGGGGCGCGCTATAGCAGAGAGCTATTTTAAAACACTGGACGAGGTAAGTACATCAGTATAGACGAACGAGTGGACCGTGGACTGTGGACTCCGGTTGCCTTAGCAACGAACGGGGTGCGGCTAGCGCTGTTACGATCGATGTAACAACGTGCATCGTTGTAAGAACTGCATCTATAGTTTATGTTTGTTTTGGTACACTTGCATTGTATGACTAATCTTAGTTAATTGTGGTACACTTTAATTTGCTAACTGTATATACGAGCGTCATAACATCATGGCGTTAGCCCTGTGTCTGTAATTTTTTAAACTGTATGACATTTCTCTACCATTTTCTAAACCATGTGTCATTTTTTGCTGTACCATTTTTATTGAATGTATAAAAGATTGCCGCACCGGGTATCTGGTCATATGATACCCTTTTATGGTGGCGTATCGAAATTAAACCATTCACCTTGTATCTTATCAACTAGAAGTATAAAAGCAGTCACCCAAACAATAAATGTTGACAAGTCTGGAATTTAACCGACATCCTGTTAAAACTGACACAATTTTAAATTTTCTTACAAAGTTATGGCATGTTTGGTTAAAAATAATCAAGCAGTTATGTGAATATTTGTTGGAAAATAAAATCGTTCTTAGGTTTCCTGCGGTATTGAAGTAATGATGCTATGACAGCAAATGTTTAACATCGCTAACCTACAATATAAACATATGAAAGGTTTTTTCGTAGATATTTTTTCTACTGTACACTTTGAGCAATCTAAACAAAAATCTCAACAACACTATTGTTAAATTACCCTGTGTGTGTGTGTGTGCGTAAAAAAAAAATGGATGGTGAAAAAAACTACATACATATTAGTCTTCTAAATAGGCCACCCATGTGACCAAGATAAACTGGTCTGATTACAGAGGCTGGTGAGATGTACAAATGCGTAGATCTGACAAAAACACGGGGTTTAAGGGGTGGCTGTTTCCAACGGGTGCTTTTTTGTAACTGGTTCTACTGTATCTATGGAATCAACCTTTTAGCTACTACACACACCATTCTTGAAACCTAAATATTAGTTTATCACATGTTGTATTTGTATTTTTGCATGCTCTTCGTTGATTGCATTAAATATACACATCCTTATCAGACAATGAAATATGTTTTGCTAGATTTGGACCACCATTTGTACCAACAACAAAAAATTAAATCCAATTCCAGGTACCTTTAACATTGTTTTTCTGTAGTGCTGTTTTAGTGGGTCTTAATATAATTGTTAATTTGCTTTTATAAGTTTTGTACATATGCGCAGATTCAGAATATATAGATATAACAAATGCTGTATACAGCCTCTTTTTCGTGACCCCAGCACGTTTTAAACCTTTGGTGAACCAAGTTGTCTTGTTAGTGCTACGATACTCTAGGATGTGTTCTCAGGCTAGTGACTGGAATAGTTACTGCAGGCCTTTTTAGACACCTGGGTAACACGACTGTGAACTATCCTGTAATACCTACTGTTAAGCGAGCACTTAATTCAGAGTTAATTGCGAATTTGTCAAAGAGATTAAATTAGGCTGTAATTTTCTTGACTGGGTGTATGAAAGAAAAATAAAAAAGAATGCGCAACGACTGCAATGACATCAGCAACTATTTTAGTATTCGTGTTTCATTGGTAGTCTCGTGAATGGAAACATTGTTGCATGCTTTTAAAATGTGTATACTCCCGCCGGTAGACACACACGATGAGACAATTGGTATTTTCTTTAACTGCGAGACATTTCGCAGTCATTTTCTTTAACTGCGTGACCTGTTATTTTCTTTTGTTGTGACATTTTTGTGCATTTTTATTTAACTGCGTGACATTTTACCAATCTTAGCTAATTCGGTTTGTCACACATGTAACGCTGTTTTATAAGTGTGTAACACATTCACTATGTAGTAACGCGTTTAGCTATTCTTCCAATGGCATACACAGCGCTGTCTCCACAGCATGTACCATCCGTTGACCTTTTTTCCATTACTGGTCACCACTTCCACCATTTACCTCCGTCTGACTGTCCCTAAGAGCAACTCCATACATTGCCCCTACATTCATATGTGTCCGTAATTTGGTTAGTTAATGACATTTGATACATTGTTACTAAGTACATGATAGCTGGTATAGAAAAAACGTCACTGCTCATTAATTTCAAAAGATCCAGTTTGCACAAGGATTACTCCTGGAGCGAGATAAATACGCCAGACGAGAGTGCAGTCGTCAAGAAATCGCTTACGTAATGGGAAGTAAAAATCTAGCTGCAGGAAAAGCACATGCCTTGCAGTAGACACGGTTCCCCATGACGCAATAGCTGTCAGTGTCTGGTGCAGGCTCCAACGTCCGTTTCGCTAGGAAGGGGTCAGGGTTAGGGTAGGGTTAGAACTCGAGGGTAGCGATAGGAGGGGTTGGGTTAGGGTAGGGTTAGGTTTAGGGGGTAGCGAAACGGATACGAGGGCGCCACCCTAAACGCTCCATTATATTTCGAAAAGTTTGTGTTTTGACTTCAAATCATATGATATTTGACCTAATTAATGTTGCCATTTGACCTAGTTCATTTGACATAATAATAATAATATAATTATAATAACTTTATTGTAAAAAAAAAAAAATGGAAATACGTCTTACACTGAGGAGATAGCATAAAAACATACTTTAAATCACATTCAACCATGCAGTATGTACAGTAATAAAATCAAGTATGTAGACAGAGTAGATAATGAGTAATACCAAGTGTTATATACATTATAATCATTTGCCTTAATTAAGTTGAGATTTGACCTAATTAAGTTGACCGTGTATTTTACGGGAAGAACAGCTAAACGCGTTGCATAGTGAATGTGTTACATCCTTGGCAAACAGCTTTACATATGTGACAAAAACGCATACGTAGTTAAAAAAAACACACACAAAATGTCACACAGTTAAAGGAAAAGGTTGTTTTGCTAAATCGTTATTTCGCCACTTCGTGCAGTCAGACGTATGTGAAGATTGGGGGTGGAGGGCATTGATGGATGAAGAGTCAACGAACGGATGTGGATGGAGATGCAGGTGGCCAGTAATGGATGAATATTCTTGCAGAGGTAGACGAACGGCGGTCAATGTAGGGGTTAGTGGGAGGGGATGAATGAAAGGAGAGATGGGCGGTAAATAAAATGTTTGAAGATGCTACGAAGGGCAATTGTGGATGGGGTGAACTGACCAGTAATGAAAGAATATTCTGGTGCATGGGGTGACTATACAGGACTGTATACGAAGATGGTAGTGGACGGAAATGAAGATAGCGAACAGACAGGCGGACATACGTAGCTAAACGCGTTACTACATAGCTGAATGCATTGCATACTTGGTAGAAAGCGTTACATACGCAGTTAATATTGGCCTGTAATGGTTAGTGAGGTGACAATGAACACTGTAAGTGTCAGGTAGGTGACTTGTGCGCTCCCACTCGTCTTGTCTTTTTTGACATTGGTCAGTCGCTGTTGATGGACTTTGACTTCTTTGACTTGTGCGCTCCCTCTCGTTTTATTTTTTTGACATTGGTCAGTCGCTATTAGTGGACTTTGGCTTGTGTGCTGCCACTCGTTTTATCTTTTTTGACATTGATCAGTCGTTGTTGATGGACTTTGGCTTGTGCGCTTCCACTCGTCTCGTCTTTTTTGATATTGGTTACACCTTCTTGCAGGCTATCTAGGGTTATTCAACCGACAAGAGGTTGGGGTTACACCTTTTTCCGTACCGTCGCCGCTAAAAAGCTGGTAGGATTGTGCAAACAGCACTGTCTCGATGCAGTCTATCTAGGGTTATACAACCGACAAGAGGTTGGGGTTAGGCTTTTTCCGTACCGCCGCCGCCACGGAACACGCGCGCGTGCTCCGTGGCGGCGCCGTCACTGCCGTCGCCTTGGCGGCGGCAGTGGCGGCGGCGGTATGGAAAAAGCCTAACCCCAACCTCTTGTCGGTTGTATAACCCTAGATAGACTGCATCGAGACAGTGCTGTTTGCACAATCCTACCAGCTTTTTAGCGGCGACGGTACGGAAAAAGGTGTAACCCCAACCTCTTGTCGGTTGAATAACCCTAGATAGCCTGCAAGAAGGTGTAACCAATATCAAAAAAGACGAGACGAGTGGAAGCGCACAAGCCAAAGTCCATCAACAACGACTGATCAATGTCAAAAAAGATAAAACGAGTGGCAGCACACAAGCCAAAGTCCACTAATAGCGACTGACCAATGTCAAAAAAATAAAACGAGAGGGAGCGCACAAGTCAAAGAAGTCAAAGTCCATCAACAGCGACTGACCAATGTCAAAAAAGACAAGACGAGTGGGAGCGCACAAGTCACCTACCTGACACTTACAGTGTTCATTGTCACCTCACTAACCATTACAGGCCAATATTAACTGCGTATGTAACGCTTTCTACCAAGTATGCAATGCATTCAGCTATGTAGTAACGCGTTTAGCTACGTATGTCCGCCTGTCTGTTCGCTATCTTCATTTCCGTCCACTACCATCTTCGTATACAGTCCTGTATAGTCACCCCATGCACCAGAATATTCTTTCATTACTGGTCAGTTCACCCCATCCACAATTGCCCTTCGTAGCATCTTCAAACATTTTATTTACCGCCCATCTCTCCTTTCATTCATCCCCTCCCACTAACCCCTACATTGACCGCCGTTCGTCTACCTCTGCAAGAATATTCATCCATTACTGGCCACCTGCATCTCCATCCACATCCGTTCGTTGACTCTTCATCCATCAATGCCCTCCACCCCCAATCTTCACATACGTCTGACTGCACGAAGTGGCGAAATAACGATTTAGCAAAACAACCTTTTCCTTTAACTGTGTGACATTTTGTGTGTGTTTTTTTTAACTACGTATGCGTTTTTGTCACATATGTAAAGCTGTTTGCCAAGGATGTAACACATTCACTATGCAACGCGTTTAGCTGTTCTTCCCGTAAAATACACGGTCAACTTAATTAGGTCAAATCTCAACTTAATTAAGGCAAATGATTATAATGTATATAACACTTGGTATTACTCATTATCTACTCTGTCTACATACTTGATTTTATTACTGTACATACTGCATGGTTGAATGTGATTTAAAGTATGTTTTTATGCTATCTCCTCAGTGTAAGACGTATTTCCATTTTTTTTTTTTTTACAATAAAGTTATTATAATTATATTATTATTATTATGTCAAATGAACTAGGTCAAATGGCAACATTAATTAGGTCAAATATCATATGATTTGAAGTCAAAACACAAACTTTTCGAAATATAATGGAGCGTTTAGGGTGGCGCCCTCGTATCCGTTTCGCTACCCCCTAAACCTAACCCTACCCTAACCCAACCCCTCCTATCGCTACCCTCGAGTTCTAACCCTACCCTAACCCTGACCCCTTCCTAGCGAAACGGACGTTGGAGCCTGCACCAGACACTGACAGCTATTGCGTCATGGGGAACCGTGTCTACTGCAAGGCATGTGCTTTTCCTGCAGCTAGATTTTTACTTCCCATTACGTAAGCGATTTCTTGACGACTGCACTCTCGTCTGGCGTATTTATCTCGCTCCAGGAGTAATCCTTGTGCAAACTGGATCTTTTGAAATTAATGAGCAGTGACGTTTTTTCTATACCAGCTATCATGTACTTAGTAACAATGTATCAAATGTCATTAACTAACCAAATTACGGACACATATGAATGTAGGGGCAATGTATGGAGTTGCTCTTAGGGACAGTCAGACGGAGGTAAATGGTGGAAGTGGTGACCAGTAATGGAAAAAAGGTCAACGGATGGTACATGCTGTGGAGACAGCGCTGTGTATGCCATTGGAAGAATAGCTAAACGCGTTACTACATAGTGAATGTGTTACACACTTATAAAACAGCGTTACATGTGTGACAAACCGAATTAGCTAAGATTGGTAAAATGTCACGCAGTTAAATAAAAATGCACAAAAATGTCACAACAAAAGAAAATAACAGGTCACGCAGTTAAAGAAAATGACTGCGAAATGTCTCGCAGTTAAAGAAAATACCAATTGTCTCATCGTGTGTGTCTACCGGCGGGAGTATACACATTTTAAAAGCATGCAACAATGTTTCCATTCACGAGACTACCAATGAAACACGAATACTAAAATAGTTGCTGATGTCATTGCAGTCGTTGCGCATTCTTTTTTATTTTTCTTTCATACACCCAGTCAAGAAAATTACAGCCTAATTTAATCTCTTTGACAAATTCGCAATTAACTCTGAATTAAGTGCTCGCTTAACAGTAGGTATTACAGGATAGTTCACAGTCGTGTTACCCAGGTGTCTAAAAAGGCCTGCAGTAACTATTCCAGTCACTAGCCTGAGAACACATCCTAGAGTATCGTAGCACTAACAAGACAACTTGGTTCACCAAAGGTTTAAAACGTGCTGGGGTCACGAAAAAGAGGCTGTATACAGCATTTGTTATATCTATATATTCTGAATCTGCGCATATGTACAAAACTTATAAAAGCAAATTAACAATTATATTAAGACCCACTAAAACAGCACTACAGAAAAACAATGTTAAAGGTACCTGGAATTGGATTTAATTTTTTGTTGTTGGTACAAATGGTGGTCCAAATCTAGCAAAACATATTTCATTGTCTGATAAGGATGTGTATATTTAATGCAATCAACGAAGAGCATGCAAAAATACAAATACAACATGTGATAAACTAATATTTAGGTTTCAAGAATGGTGTGTGTAGTAGCTAAAAGGTTGATTCCATAGATACAGTAGAACCAGTTACAAAAAAGCACCCGTTGGAAACAGCCACCCCTTAAACCCCGTGTTTTTGTCAGATCTACGCATTTGTACATCTCACCAGCCTCTGTAATCAGACCAGTTTATCTTGGTCACATGGGTGGCCTATTTAGAAGACTAATATGTATGTAGTTTTTTTCACCATCCATTTTTTTTTTACGCACACACACACACACAGGGTAATTTAACAATAGTGTTGTTGAGATTTTTGTTTAGATTGCTCAAAGTGTACAGTAGAAAAAATATCTACGAAAAAACCTTTCATATGTTTATATTGTAGGTTAGCGATGTTAAACATTTGCTGTCATAGCATCATTACTTCAATACCGCAGGAAACCTAAGAACGATTTTATTTTCCAACAAATATTCACATAACTGCTTGATTATTTTTAACCAAACATGCCATAACTTTGTAAGAAAATTTAAAATTGTGTCAGTTTTAACAGGATGTCGGTTAAATTCCAGACTTGTCAACATTTATTGTTTGGGTGACTGCTTTTATACTTCTAGTTGATAAGATACAAGGTGAATGGTTTAATTTCGATACGCCACCATAAAAGGGTATCATATGACCAGATACCCGGTGCGGCAATCTTTTATACATTCAATAAAAATGGTACAGCAAAAAATGACACATGGTTTAGAAAATGGTAGAGAAATGTCATACAGTTTAAAAAATTACAGACACAGGGCTAACGCCATGATGTTATGACGCTCGTATATACAGTTAGCAAATTAAAGTGTACCACAATTAACTAAGATTAGTCATACAATGCAAGTGTACCAAAACAAACATAAACTATAGATGCAGTTCTTACAACGATGCACGTTGTTACATCGATCGTAACAGCGCTAGCCGCACCCCGTTCGTTGCTAAGGCAACCGGAGTCCACAGTCCACGGTCCACTCGTTCGTCTATACTGATGTACTTACCTCGTCCAGTGTTTTAAAATAGCTCTCTGCTATAGCGCGCCCCGACAGGCGTGGTATTACAATAATAATTCATAATCATATTATGTAATACTTGTAGTGATTTTGTTTATATTACTATATTCTGACGATTATGTTCATAATTAATTGTTTTGTACTTCTTGCATTGTTTGGTTAGTTATAACAAATATATTATAATCATACGCAGAGTTTGTTCTTTTCTTCACAGAACCTAGCTTAGATAGATTTAAGTGCAAATGACCGGCTTACGTCCAGTGCGCAAACCAACGTTTTAACAACAATGCTAATATCACTACAGAAAACCGTGTTATTTATCACGCGCATTTCCCGATTACCTTAGCATACAGGTGAATGTGGTAAATACTTAGTTTCAATGCGTTAACATGCAACTAAATGCGATAAATACTTAGTTAAAAAGCATTACCATACAGCTAAATGTGGTAATTCCTTAGTTAAACAGCAGTAACATACAGCTAAATATGGTAATTTCTTAGCTAAAAAACGTTAACACGCAGCTAAATGCGGTAATTACTTAGCTTAAAAGCGTTAACATACAACTAAATGTGGTAATTATTTAGGTAAAAAGCGCTAACATACAGCTAAATGTGGTCATTTATTAGCTAAACAGTTTTAACATATGTGGTAATTACTTAACTTAAAAGCGTTAACTTGCAACTAAATATGGTACTTATTTAGCTAAAAATGCTAATTACATAGCTAAAAGTTGTATTTGCTTAGCTTAAAACCGTTAACATGCAGGTAAATATGGTAAATAATTAGCGTAAAATCGCTAACATACAGCTAAATGTGGTAATTTCTTAGCTTAAAAGCGTTAACCTACAGCTAAATGCGGTATTTACTTAGCTAAACTCATTAACATGTAGCTGTATTTGGTACTTACTTAGCTTAAAAGCGTTAACGTACAACTAAAAGTGATATTTACTTTGCGAAAACAAACTTAACATAGAATATGGTATATACTTAGCTAAATAGCGTTAACATACAATTAAAAGTGATACTTAATATGCTAAAAGCGTTAGCACACAGACAAGCGTGGCAATTACGTAGCTAAACTGTGGTAAGATACAAATAAAAGTGACATTTACTTAACATGTTAACAGGCAGATAAATGTGGTAAACACTTAGCTTAAAAGCATTACATACGTAACTAAGGGTGACATAATACATATAAAAGCGGTATTTTCTTAGACAAATCGGTACTCTTTCTCATTACTCGTGCTATGTATGATTCATACGATAACCAATACCCTAAATATGTTATATGTACGCATACAGGTCAACTCGTTGATGCATACACAGCTGTTTTTATTATTTATGCAGACAGGACGTCACGTGGTCTACTCTTCTTAGAGAAACGACAAAAATAACAATAATGAAACCCGATTTTCATCATAGCTGGCATCGAATAAATTACTGCATAGCATTGTGCAAATGACGGGCTTATCTTTCAACGTGTTTAGACTTGCATACATCCAGTGGGCGAACCAGCGCTTTAACTACAGCGCTAATATGACTACATATAGCCAGGTTATTTAAAACGCGCATTTCCCGAGTACCAAAATCCACTAGTCAGCTGTTAGTATCGCCTTAATGCGTCCTTTCGGGAACGCGGCAGAGCGGTGTCATATTACGGAATACAACACGAACGCATTCCTAATATGGTATGTAGCCCGCTGCATTCCGCGAAACGGGAGCATATACCCTAACCGCAACGTCAACGGTATGTCCCGCGAGCATCTACCCATCTCCCACCAGATGGACACACGAGCCATTCATCCTCCTTACCTCATTAATCAGTCACGATTTTTATGAAACTCATACGCATAACTTTTATGAAACTATAACCGACGAATCACAGCTCTTTACACCATTCACCGCTAACGTACTGAACCCTGATTGATTAGCTCTCTTATTCTTTGATACCGTACTCAATAACCGCCACGTCAGCGATATGTGGGTTTTCCCTAAATAACCGTCACGTTAGCGATAGGTGGGTTTTTCCCACTAACCGCTACGTCAGCGATATGTGGGTTTTTCCCGAAATTGAAATAAAAAATAAAAATAAAAAATTAAAATTAAAATTAAAATTAAAATTAAAATTAAAATTAAAAATTTAAATTTAAATTTAAATTAAAATTTAAATTAAAAGAACATTGAAATTAAAATTTAAAATAAAAATAAAAATATGTCTATTTTTAGAAAATTTAAATTAACCAATGTCTATTTTTAGAAAATTAAAATTAACCAATGTCTATTTTTAGCTACCGTCTATTTTTAGCTACCACAAAAATCGACCCACAATTGCGTATCATAAACCCCTTACCTACTACTGGCGCAGAATTGCATATAGACACCTATATGCACGCGGTTTCCCAGAGTGCCCGGCGTACGCGTCAATCATCGCATTGTGACGTCACCACCGGGGGAATCACCACCGTCGGGGAATCCTGGTGTATTACCAGGCTTGCCTGCAAAGAAAACACTATGTATTAGCAGCATACAATCGCGACTGCACACCTGTGTATTATGCATAGCACCTCCAAACGCTGCACAGTTCGATAAGTACACCTGGTGCACACGTGAATTTTTGGCAGTTGATTTCTCCCGTGTGGGAGTGGGCCGATCCCGGAGGTACTGCAATACCGGGCCAACCCGTGGAGAAGTCGGAGCAAGCTCCTGCATCTTCTCCCAGTTCCAAAAATCAGTTTAATATCGAAGTTCCCCAGTGGGGAACGTATCAGATATTAAGCTGATAAGAACAGATACTACACTTTGATCTTAGCCAAAAGGCCGAGAAGCGATGCCGCCATATCGAGCGTTCGCGGTGGTCTAGTTAACTATGCAGATCAAATGAAGGTGTTCGCAACGGTTGTTGAAGGCATTTGTAT
>OY759270.1:48070130-48077630 GCA_963662155.1 Lamellibrachia columna
TTGTTCCGATTAATTGTACAGAGTTATTTTAACATTATTCTTTTATTTTATTCCAAAGAGATTTCCGAAATAAACCTAAAACAGCCAATTATACACGGATTCAACCTGTTTTTCACGCTTACGGGTTTTTCAACCTCGCCATTGGCGTAATAATAATATGAAATATGGTGATGATTTATTGTATGGGTGACGAACTTACGGGGTATTGAACCCTCGGCAGCGGTTCTATTATGATGGACTGATTGTGTGTATTGTTATCTGTTAATGACATGAAGATGACTGACGAACTTAGGGGATTTTACTCCTCGCCAGAGGTTCTAACTGATTTGACAATGGTATTTCAATGAATTTAGGCTGGTCTTCCGTGTATTAATGGTATTTTTTTGTTTTGAAATTTATCTCACAATTATAGTCCAAATATTCATGTTTTACATTTTACACATGTTTAACTCTGTAAATATAATCGTAACTATCACCATCTTAGTGTATACTCGCCAGTAACTAAATTAGCAATATAGAACAAAGTAAGTAGAGATGTACTCTCCCTTTGCGGAGAGTACTTAACCAATTATTGCTTTCTTTTCACTTATTATACAAAGTATATCCCATATAATTTTGTTAAATAATAATATTTTCCATATTTCCCATCAAACCAGCATAATGTGTAAATAAGATATGTACTCTCCCGTTGCGGAGAGTACTTAACCAATTATTGTTTTCTTTTCACATATTATACAAAGTATATCACATATAATTTTGTTAAATAATAATATATTCCATATTTTCCATCAAAACAGCATAATATGTAAATAAGATATGTACTCTCCCTTTGCGGAGAGTACTTAACCAATTATTGCTTTCTTTTCACATATTATACAAAGTATATCACATATAATTTTGTTAAATAATAATATTATCAATTTTTTCCATCAAAACAGCATGATGTGTAAAAAAGATATGTACTCCCCCTTTGCGGGGCGTCCTTCACCAAATATTATTCGCTTCTACTATATAATAAACAATGCATAAATAAAGAAATGAATAATTAATAATTAAGATATGTACTCCCCCTTTGCGGGGCGTACTTGACCAAATATTATTCGCTTCTACAATATAATAAACAATGCATAAATAAAGAAATGAATAATTAGTAATTAAGATATGTACTCCCCCTTTGCGGGAAACAAAGTGTTCATGTGCTCTCTTTAGAAATACAAATTAGCTACAATTAAGTCAGAGATGTACTCCCCTTTACGAAGAGTATTTAACCAGATATAAATCACATATATTACAAATAACACAATGCTAAGTACAGTAATGAATAGAAAGTAATTAAGATATGTACTTAAGAGATGTACTTCCCCTTTTCGGGAAATACTTACAAAATACTAAAACTGTGTGAATAACTTTATTATTTTAACAACTTGTTTGTACTTATGCTCTCCTCAGAAATAGAAATTAACTAAAGTAAGCCGGAGATGTACTCTCCCTTTGCGATGAGTAATTTACCATTTTCACCAATAATACAAATACAGAGTCTCCTTATTATCCGAATTAATCGAATTATATTATATTAAAAATTTCATTGAATTTTGAACATTTAAATTTTGAATGTGACAGCGGATACATCTAGGCTAGAATACCTGGAGCGGACTGGTCGGCGTGGAGCGACGTTCATTGCTTCTGTGTTGTGCTTCCGAGTCGCAAAAACAATGAGAGCGCATACCCCTAGGTCTGCCAGACACTCGCTACATAACTCCTAGCACGCGCTGTCAGAACAATGACAACCCGCCGCCAGAAGTCAGCAACAAAGGAACCACTTACGGCGCAGACCCAGCCAACTCTCACCGCTTCGACTCCTCGGCAGCCAAACAAACAAACAAATAAAACAAACCAACAAAACAAGCAAGACACATCTCCGCGAGGATACATTCATGGTGGGTGCAGGCGCAATAGAATCTTTATAGAATTTCCTTCTACACGTACGACTGAATAATTTTTACACCAGTATTTAGAAAATGTTGCTTTATCAAGTCTTTCGAAGTCTGCCTTTATGCGAAGAGAAAGAGTTCGGATAAAAAATGCTTTGATGCATATTGTTGTTACCTTTTTAAATTCATGTTTAGCTTGATTCCTTTTGCACCAGATACAAAATTTCAATAAATTGATCAGTAACAACAACAATTCATTAAAATGTGCCTGAACATGTGGTGCGAAAATGTTGAATAATATCGCTTTAAGCGAAATGCTCACTTGGCAACCTGTAAGTTGCAAAAGGACAGACGCCACGAAGGACCACAAACCATTCAAAATTGGACATTCATAGAATAAATGGTACAGTGTTTCTACATATCGTTTACATAAATAACATTTCGAATTTCTAGAAATATTATACTTATATAGATAGCTTTGGGTAGGTAAAATTTGATGAGCTATGCGCCAGGCTAGATCTCTGTATCTAGGGTCTACAAATGTGCACTGAATCCATTTCCAAGTTTTAGTATAGTCAATTGTAGGATGTACCCCCTGCACCCTTGGTGGTTTTAAACGTGATTCTAGCATATTTTTGTAAATAAATTTAGTTGACACTGATTGATTGGTCATAAAATTAGGCACCAGTTCAACAAATTTACGAAACAGTTGCAAAGCTAATTTGTAATAACACGGTATATTTCCCGAATGCGGGATGTCAAGGGAAGCAAAAGAGGGGACAAAATGTCTCAGATGTAATCCGATCCAATAAACAGCTAAATATTTCCATTTTGCTTTTGTACCTTTGATTAATTGCAAAACTTGCTTAACAAGAAGAGATTCCAACTTAGTTTGAATATCTACGATGTTTAGACCACCCTTCTGAAACTCATTAAATAACGTTTCTCTCTTTATTGCTTCGGGTTGGTTTTTCCACAGAAACGTAAACAACAGTTTATTTAATGTTCGTCGAACATTTTCAGGCATTAAAATCAAACTACCCACATACCATATAGAACTGCACAAGACCGCCTTCAAAATAGTGCTTCTTCCCCTAAACGATAAGTCTCTACAACCGTACAGATTTACACATTTTTGGAATTTCGAAATTATAATATCCCAGTTTTTTTTACTACATTCGTTCGTTCCCAAGTATACCCCGTAAAATTTCTTACCTTCATTTGTCCAATTTAAGCCAACTGGTTGATCTGAACGACCTCTCCATCGTCCTAACCACATACCAAAGGTTTTATGTTTATTTAATTTTGCCCCGGACACCAGCTCAAACAATTCTATAAATATTAATATTTTCCTGACAGATTGTATATCAGAAACAAATACGTTAGTGTCATCTGCATATTGGCATATTTTACATTGTTCTTGTGTTCCCGGCAAGGGGATCCCTTTGATCATAGGATCCGTACGGATTCTATGAGCAAAGGGCTCCATACATAGTACATATAATAGCGGTGAAAGACTGCAACCTTGTCGCACACTGCACTGTACAGGAAACTCTTTCGAAACAAAACCATTAACTAGAATACTAGAATAAATTTCTGTATATAGTAACTTTACAAGGGATATGAATTGTGGACCAAACCCGAAACTTTGTAGAACTTTAAATAAATATTCATGTGATACCCTGTCGAAGGCTTTCGACTGGTCTAAAGAAATGATAGCAGCTGACATATTTTTATCATTCACATATTCAATTAAATTTCGAATTAAATGTACATTATCTTGAATAGTGCGACCTGGTATAGAACATGTTTGATCCGGATGCACTATTTCACCAATTACTGTCCTTAATCTTAAGGAAAGGACTTTAGATAAAATTTTATAGTCGCAATTTAATAGTGAAATGGGGCGCCAGTTTGACAAAAGGTCTGCGTTATCTCTATCTTTACAGATTAATGTTATAAAGCATTGTCTTTGCGAAAGTGGGAGTGTTCCTTCTGACCAAAGACGATTAAGTAATTTAACAAATGATCGTCCTATATACGGAAATGCAAAAGTGTAAAATTCTTTGGGTAGGCCATCGGGTCCAGGAGATTTATGATTTTGCATTAGTTCAAGGGCTTTTTTGCATTCTTCAAGGATAATATGTCCTTCACATTTTGTGGAACTATCTTCACTCAAAGATGGAATGTCTTTCAAAAAATATTCATTTAGAGATTCGTCTACAACTTTCCGACTATACAATGTTTCATAAAAATGTCTACAATGTTCTGTAATTTCACTACTTGTGTTAATTATTTCGTCTGCGTAATTTTTTAAGGATTTGATATGTTTTTCCTTAGCGGACTGTTTTTCCTTACGTAAGAAAAATCTAGTTGGCTTTTCGTTGGTTTCCAAATATTTAACTTTAGATCTAATTTTCGCTCCTTCTAAGAAGTTTTCATTCAATTTGTCTACCAGACTTTGCGCTTCTTTAATTTGATTTTGTAATTCTGACGTTGTCCCAACATTTTCTTCTCGACGAATTAAAAATGTTAAATCTCTTTTTGCTTCTTTTAATTCTAGATGACTAATCCGAGATATTCTCATAGAATGACTAATAATTAATTGACGAAATTGTATTTTACAATTTTCCCACCAATTTGAATCTTGTTCAGGTACAGAATCTAAGCATTCCCATAAATTTTCAAAATCTACCTGAAAATTGGGATCCCTTAAAATTTTGGTGTTACATTTCCAGTATCCTGGACCAGTCTGTATGTTATTGTTTTCACCAATTTTGATATCCAATTGAACAATGTTGTGATCTGAAATAGTATTACTAACAGGTTCATGGTTTACAGATAAAACATCTTTCAAAATAGATTCAGAAATATAAAATCGGTCAAGACGACAAAATATTGAATTTAGAGAATTCTTCCAGGAATATTCTTGTTTCTGAGGATATAAACTTCTAAAGGCATCTACTATATGATGATCTTCACAAACATTAATTAAATTTTCACTAGCCAAGTTACCGTATAAATCATTCCCTCCACATTTGTCTAAACTAACATCTGTGACACAGTTAAAATCCCCTCCTAATATTATGGTGTATTTCCCGTGTAAATAATGATTCAGGGAATTAAAGAATTGCTTACGCTCCCTTGGGATAACTGGAGCATAAACATTAACTATTTTTACTATTTGATTATTAATCTTAACTAACAAATACAGCATCCTACCTTCACTATCTCTATCTGTAGATATAATTTCAAATTTTAGACCAGGTCTAAACCAAATGCCTACTCCTTTAGAGCGATTGGTACCAAATGACCAAATAGTTTGCCCTCCTAAATGTCTATTAACATTTCTGGCACAATATAAAGTAGAACAATGTGT
Organism: Lamellibrachia columna; assembly: GCA_963662155.1. NCBI lineage: Eukaryota > Metazoa > Annelida > Polychaeta > Sabellida > Siboglinidae > Lamellibrachia > Lamellibrachia columna. Next base: position 48,075,441 of record OY759270.1, read on the forward strand.
TTCTTGCAAGAAACACATATCCACATTATTTACCTTTAAACACTGTTTAATTAAATCGCGTTTTCGCCAATCTTTAAGGCCCCTACAATTTAGGGAGCAAAAACGTAATTCATCCATCAAAATTCAAACCTTATCAATAGTAAGTACCAAGAAAAATCATTCAACTGTCCCATTTTCCTCTTCCCCCCCTTTTTCTGCGCATTTCTTCTTCGCAGAAATGCGCGATTCCGGGTCAGAACCTTCCGGTTCCGACTCGGAATCCTTCTCCACAATCACCAGTCTCCCCAACAAGTGGGGAGAAGGCGAATGCGGAGAAGAGATAACTATTTGTTTTCTCTCCCGCTTTCGTTTCTTTCTCTTTACCTCTACCCAGTTCTTATCCTCCTCGTCATCGGAGGACATGCTCACCGACCCTCTGCCTGAAAACATGTCCTCCGACGCCGAGCCCTCCGAGTCCTTATTTGATACTTCCACTCTCTCCTGGGTTTCAGGTACCGTAGTGACACCCCTCTCAATATCGCTATCTGCCTTCTCCTCCTGTACCCTTTCTTTTTCTACCTCCGCTGCCACCTTTACTCCTATCTCTTTATCTACCTGTGTTTGTTTCTCTCTGACCCTTCCCCCTTCCCTCTCCTCTTCAACATTATAAACTTCTGCCTCTATTGCTGTCTCTTTCTCCTTCAGCGCACTGGCATATGAGCCAGCCGCTGCACAGGACTCGGTCGAGTGGCCGCATTCCCCATGGTGTCGACAGTAAGGTGTGAAACACTCCCTTCTAAAGTGCCCTTCCTGTCGACACCGCAGGCAAAGCGGCCGTCTACCGGTCACTGTGACCAGGAGTTCAGATTTCTGGCCCTCCCCGTCCCACATTGTCATTATGTGAGGCAGTTCTTTACGGTTGCCAGACATGATGAGGGTCCGCACCCCCGTCGCCACCCCTTCAAATCCTTTACACACCGACTTTTCATACCCTATCGAGTGTACTTTTCCATACTGAGATAGATAGTTAGTAATCGTCTCATTAGGCAAGAAAGGCGGAGCCCAATGTACTCTTACTTTAAATTGCGACCTGTCCGCTGATCTGACTCGGAAAGTGTAGCCTTTAGCTTTAATTATGCCTACGCTTAGCAGCTGGTCTTTCGCCGCGTCCGTACTTAAGCATAAATACCACTCATTGTTACGCGCCAAAGGCCCAAACGACAATACATGACTATTTACCGCTCCAGTGAGCACAGCCTGCAGCCCATCAAGAAAGTCCCCACGAAAATATGTCCTACCTTCTGTAGGTCCTGAAAGAATGACAGACCGTCGCTCCAAAACTTTCCAGTCATCTCCTTTTCCCAACCGCTCCGCCGTCATCTCTGTAATTGAAACCAAATATGAGGTGATCTTAGTCAAAAGGCCGAGAAGCGATGCCGCCATATCGAGCGTTCGCGGTGGTCTAGTTAACTATGCAGATCAAATGAAGGTGTTCGCAACAGTTGTTGAAGGCATTTGTATTGTTGCAGACGAGGTGGCATATTTGCCGTGCACACCACGACACGTGTTCGCCACATGTAGCAGGTACTCGTCGAATGAACTGCATTTCAATATGCGCTCATCTCAAACTTGCAATACACCAAGGTGTTCGAAACAAGGAAACACGCAATAATTATGTGGATCATGAATGAATGAATGAATGAATGATTATTTTCAGCTAAGTCGAGTTCAACCATTACCTTAACGCGCTTTACCAACCCAACAGTTATGTGTGACTATAAATGCTGTGACATAAAGCGTCTATAATGTCTACGGCCATATCACGTTGAACGCACCGGTTCTCGTCCGATCACCGAAGTTAAGCAACGTCGAGCCCGGTTAGTACTTGGATGGGTGACCGCCTGGGAATACCGGGTGCTGTAGGCTTTTAATTTTCGCATTTTACAAAATTTTCACTTTCAGCAGCCATCGATGGCGCTTAATTCCCTCCAAAATCCTCTTCTATAATTTTGTATTGTTGTATTTGTTTCGTTCTCGGACTCAAGCATACGTTTCCTTTCAATGATAAGCATCGAGCAACACACAACGGCGCAGAATTGCATATAGACACCTATATGCACGCGGTTTCCCAGAGTGCCCGGCGTACGCGTCAATCATCGCATTGTGACGTCACCACCGGGGGAATCACCACCGTCGGGGAATCCTGGTGTA
>OY759270.1:48120130-48130130 GCA_963662155.1 Lamellibrachia columna
CTCGGACTCAAGCATACGTTTCCTTTCAATGATAAGCATCGAGCAACACACAACGGCGCAGAATTGCATATAGACACCTATATGCACGCGGTTTCCCAGAGTGCCCGGCGTACGCGTCAATCATCGCATTGTGACGTCACCACCGGGGGAATCACCACCGTCGGGGAATCCTGGTGTATTACCAGGCTTGCCTGCAAAGAAAACACTATGTATTAGCAGCATACAATCGCGACTGCACACCTGTGTATTATGCATAGCACCTCCAAACGCTGCACAGTTCGATAAGTACACCTGGTGCACACGTGAATTTTTGGCAGTTGATTTCTCCCGTGTGGGAGTGGGCCGATCCCGGAGGTACTGCAATACCGGGCCAACCCGTGGAGAAGTCGGAGCAAGCTCCTGCATCTTCTCCCAGTTCCAAAAATCAGTTTAATATCGAAGTTCCCCAGTGGGGAACGTATCAGATATTAAGCTGATAAGAACAGATACTACACTTTGATCTTAGCCAAAAGGCCGAGAAGCGATGCCGCCATATCGAGCGTTCGCGGTGGTCTAGTTAACTATGCAGATCAAATGAAGGTGTTCGCAACAGTTGTTGAAGGCATTTGTATTGTTGCAGACGAGGTGGCATATTTGCCGTGCACACCACGACACGTGTTCGCCACATGTAGCAGGTACTCGTCGAATGAACTGCATTTCAATATGCGCTCATCTCAAACTTGCAATACACCAAGGTGTTCGAAACAAGGAAACACGCAATAATTATGTGGATCATGAATGAATGAATGAATGAATGATTATTTTCAGCTAAGTCGAGTTCAACCATTACCTTAACGCGCTTTACCAACCCAACAGTTATGTGTGACTATAAATGCTGTGACATAAAGCGTCTATAATGTCTACGGCCATATCACGTTGAACGCACCGGTTCTCGTCCGATCACCGAAGTTAAGCAACGTCGAGCCCGGTTAGTACTTGGATGGGTGACCGCCTGGGAATACCGGGTGCTGTAGGCTTTTAATTTTCGCATTTTACAAAATTTTCACTTTCAGCAGCCATCGATGGCGCTTAATTCCCTCCAAAATCCTCTTCTATAATTTTGTATTGTTGTATTTGTTTCGTTCTCGGACTCAAGCATACGTTTCCTTTCAATGATAAGCATCGAGCAACACACAACGGCGCAGAATTGCATATAGACACCTATATGCACGCGGTTTCCCAGAGTGCCCGGCGTACGCGTCAATCATCGCATTGTGACGTCACCACCGGGGGAATCACCACCGTCGGGGAATCCTGGTGTATTACCAGGCTTGCCTGCAAAGAAAACACTATGTATTAGCAGCATACAATCGCGACTGCACACCTGTGTATTATGCATAGCACCTCCAAACGCTGCACAGTTCGATAAGTACACCTGGTGCACACGTGAATTTTTGGCAGTTCATTTCTCCCGTGTGGGAGTGGGCCGATCCCGGAGGTACTGCAATACCGGGCCAACCCGTGGAGAAGTCGGAGCAAGCTCCTGCATCTTCTCCCAGTTCCAAAAATCAGTTTAATATCGAAGTTCCCCAGTGGGGAACGTATCAGATATTAAGCTGATAAGAACAGATACTTTTTTTTTTTTTTTTTTTCTTTAATATGTTTATTCGCATATGCAACGTACAAAATATATATACATTAAAATAAAGTACATTACATATATATCAGCGAATTAAACAAAACTTATATGTACAATGTAAAAGGGAAGAATTAACATAATACCAACGTACAATAGTCTTAACTTACTTGTTCCGATTAATTGTACAGAGTTATTTTAATATTATTCTTTTATTTTATTCCAAAGAGATTTCCGAAATAAACCTAAAACAGCCAATTATACACGGATTCAACCTGTTTTTCACGCTTACGGGTTTTTCAACCTCGCCATTGGCGTAATAATAATATGAAATATGGTGATGATTTATTGTATGGGTGACGAACTTACGGGGTATTGAACCCTCGGCAGCGGTTCTATTATGATGGACTGATTGTGTGTATTGTTATCTGTTAATGACATGAAGATGACTGACGAACTTAGGGGATTTTACTCCTCGCCAGAGGTTCTAACTGATTTGACAATGGTATTTCAATGAATTTAGGCTGGTCTTCCGTGTATTAATGGTATTTTTTTGTTTTGAAATTTATCTCACAATTATAGTCCAAATATTCATGTTTTACATTTTACACATGTTTAACTCTGTAAATATAATCGTAACTATCACCGTCTTAGTGTATACTCGCCAGTAACTAAATTAGCAATATAGAACAAAGTAAGTAGAGATGTACTCTCCCTTTGCGGAGAGTACTTAACCAATTATTGCTTTCTTTTCACTTATTATACAAAGTATATCCCATATAATTTTGTTAAATAATAATATTTTCCATATTTCCCATCAAACCAGCATAATGTGTAAATAAGATATGTACTCTCCCGTTGCGGAGAGTACTTAACCAATTATTGTTTTCTTTTCACATATTATACAAAGTATATCACATATAATTTTGTTAAATAATAATATATTCCATATTTTCCATCAAAACAGCATAATATGTAAATAAGATATGTACTCTCCCTTTGCGGAGAGTACTTAACCAATTATTGCTTTCTTTTCACATATTATACAAAGTATATCACATATAATTTTGTTAAATAATAATATTATCAATTTTTTCCATCAAAACAGCATGATGTGTAAAAAAGATATGTACTCCCCCTTTGCGGGGCGTCCTTCACCAAATATTATTCGCTTCTACTATATAATAAACAATGCATAAATAAAGAAATGAATAATTAATAATTAAGATATGTACTCCCCCTTTGCGGGGCGTACTTGACCAAATATTATTCGCTTCTACAATATAATAAACAATGCATAAATAAAGAAATGAATAATTAGTAATTAAGATATGTACTCCCCCTTTGCGGGAAACAAAGTGTTCATGTGCTCTCTTTAGAAATACAAATTAGCTACAATTAAGTCAGAGATGTACTCCCCTTTACGAAGAGTATTTAACCAGATATAAATCACATATATTACAAATAACACAATGCTAAGTACAGTAATGAATAGAAAGTAATTAAGATATGTACTTAAGAGATGTACTTCCCCTTTTCGGGAAATACTTACAAAATACTAAAACTGTGTGAATAACTTTATTATTTTAACAACTTGTTTGTACTTATGCTCTCCTCAGAAATAGAAATTAACTAAAGTAAGCCGGAGATGTACTCTCCCTTTGCGATGAGTAATTTACCATTTTCACCAATAATACAAATACAGAGTCTCCTTATTATCCGAATTAATCGAATTATATTATATTAAAAATTTCATTGAATTTTGAACATTTAAATTTTGAATGTGACAGCGGATACATCTAGGCTAGAATACCTGGAGCGGACTGGTCGGCGTGGAGCGACGTTCATTGCTTCTGTGTTGTGCTTCCGAGTCGCAAAAACAATGAGAGCGCATACCCCTAGGTCTGCCAGACACTCGCTACATAACTCCTAGCACGCGCTGTCAGAACAATGACAACCCGCCGCCAGAAGTCAGCAACAAAGGAACCACTTACGGCGCAGACCCAGCCAACTCTCACCGCTTCGACTCCTCGGCAGCCAAACAAACAAACAAATAAAACAAACCAACAAAACAAGCAAGACACATCTCCGCGAGGATACATTCATGGTGGGTGCAGGCGCAATAGAATCTTTATAGAATTTCCTTCTACACGTACGACTGAATAATTTTTACACCAGTATTTAGAAAATGTTGCTTTATCAAGTCTTTCGAAGTCTGCCTTTATGCGAAGAGAAAGAGTTCGGATAAAAAATGCTTTGATGCATATTGTTGTTACCTTTTTAAATTCATGTTTAGCTTGATTCCTTTTGCACCAGATACAAAATTTCAATAAATTGATCAGTAACAACAACAATTCATTAAAATGTGCCTGAACATGTGGTGCGAAAATGTTGAATAATATCGCTTTAAGCGAAATGCTCACTTGGCAACCTGTAAGTTGCAAAAGGACAGACGCCACGAAGGACCACAAACCATTCAAAATTGGACATTCATAGAATAAATGGTACAGTGTTTCTACATATCGTTTACATAAATAACATTTCGAATTTCTAGAAATATTATACTTATATAGATAGCTTTGGGTAGGTAAAATTTGATGAGCTATGCGCCAGGCTAGATCTCTGTATCTAGGGTCTACAAATGTGCACTGAATCCATTTCCAAGTTTTAGTATAGTCAATTGTAGGATGTACCCCCTGCACCCTTGGTGGTTTTAAACGTGATTCTAGCATATTTTTGTAAATAAATTTAGTTGACACTGATTGATTGGTCATAAAATTAGGCACCAGTTCAACAAATTTACGAAACAGTTGCAAAGCTAATTTGTAATAACACGGTATATTTCCCGAATGCGGGATGTCAAGGGAAGCAAAAGAGGGGACAAAATGTCTCAGATGTAATCCGATCCAATAAACAGCTAAATATTTCCATTTTGCTTTTGTACCTTTGATTAATTGCAAAACTTGCTTAACAAGAAGAGATTCCAACTTAGTTTGAATATCTACGATGTTTAGACCACCCTTCTGAAACTCATTAAATAACGTTTCTCTCTTTATTGCTTCGGGTTGGTTTTTCCACAGAAACGTAAACAACAGTTTATTTAATGTTCGTCGAACATTTTCAGGCATTAAAATCAAACTACCCACATACCATATAGAACTGCACAAGACCGCCTTCAAAATAGTGCTTCTTCCCCTAAACGATAAGTCTCTACAACCGTACAGATTTACACATTTTTGGAATTTCGAAATTATAATATCCCAGTTTTTTTTACTACATTCGTTCGTTCCCAAGTATACCCCGTAAAATTTCTTACCTTCATTTGTCCAATTTAAGCCAACTGGTTGATCTGAACGACCTCTCCATCGTCCTAACCACATACCAAAGGTTTTATGTTTATTTAATTTTGCCCCGGACACCAGCTCAAACAATTCTATAAATATTAATATTTTCCTGACAGATTGTATATCAGAAACAAATACGTTAGTGTCATCTGCATATTGGCATATTTTACATTGTTCTTGTGTTCCCGGCAAGGGGATCCCTTTGATCATAGGATCCGTACGGATTCTATGAGCAAAGGGCTCCATACATAGTACATATAATAGCGGTGAAAGACTGCAACCTTGTCGCACACTGCACTGTACAGGAAACTCTTTCGAAACAAAACCATTAACTAGAATACTAGAATAAATTTCTGTATATAGTAACTTTACAAGGGATATGAATTGTGGACCAAACCCGAAACTTTGTAGAACTTTAAATAAATATTCATGTGATACCCTGTCGAAGGCTTTCGACTGGTCTAAAGAAATGATAGCAGCTGACATATTTTTATCATTCACATATTCAATTAAATTTCGAATTAAATGTACATTATCTTGAATAGTGCGACCTGGTATAGAACATGTTTGATCCGGATGCACTATTTCACCAATTACTGTCCTTAATCTTAAGGAAAGGACTTTAGATAAAATTTTATAGTCACAATTTAATAGTGAAATGGGGCGCCAGTTTGACAAAAGGTCTGCGTTATCTCTATCTTTACAAATTAATGTTATAAGACATTGTCTTTGCGAAAGTGGGAGTGTTCCTTCTGACCAAAGACGATTAAGTAATTTAACAAATGATCGTCCTATATACGGAAATGCAAAAGTGTAAAATTCTTTGGGTAGGCCATCGGGTCCAGGAGATTTATGATTTTGCATTAGTTCAAGGGCTTTTTTGCATTCTTCAAGGATAATATGTCCTTCACATTTTGTGGAACTATCTTCACTCAAAGATGGAATGTCTTTCAAAAAATATTCATTTAGAGATTCGTCTACAACTTTCCGACTATACAATGTTTCATAAAAATGTCTACAATGTTCTGTAATTTCACTACTTGTGTTAATTATTTCGTCTGCGTAATTTTTTAAGGATTTGATATGTTTTTCCTTAGCGGACTGTTTTTCCTTACGTAAGAAAAATCTAGTTGGCTTTTCGTTGGTTTCCAAATATTTAACTTTAGATCTAATTTTCGCTCCTTCTAAGAAGTTTTCATTCAATTTGTCTACCAGACTTTGCGCTTCTTTAATTTGATTTTGTAATTCTGACGTTGTCCCAACATTTTCTTCTCGACGAATTAAAAATGTTAAATCTCTTTTTGCTTCTTTTAATTCTAGATGACTAATCCGAGATATTCTCATAGAATGACTAATAATTAATTGACGAAATTGTATTTTACAATTTTCCCACCAATTTGAATCTTGTTCAGGTACAGAATCTAAGCATTCCCATAAATTTTCAAAATCTACCTGAAAATTGGGATCCCTTAAAATTTTGGTGTTACATTTCCAGTATCCTGGACCAGTCTGTATGTTATTGTTTTCACCAATTTTGATATCCAATTGAACAATGTTGTGATCTGAAATAGTATTACTAACAGGTTCATGGTTTACAGATAAAACATCTTTCAAAATAGATTCAGAAATATAAAATCGGTCAAGACGACAAAATATTGAATTTAGAGAATTCTTCCAGGAATATTCTTGTTTCTGAGGATATAAACTTCTAAAGGCATCTACTATATGATGATCTTCACAAACATTAATTAAATTTTCACTAGCCAAGTTACCGTATAAATCATTCCCTCCACATTTGTCTAAACTAACATCTGTGACACAGTTAAAATCCCCTCCTAATATTATGGTGTATTTCCCGTGTAAATAATGATTCAGGGAATTAAAGAATTGCTTACGCTCCCTTGGGATAACTGGAGCATAAACATTAACTATTTTTACTATTTGATTATTAATCTTAACTAACAAATACAGCATCCTACCTTCACTATCTCTATCTGTAGATATAATTTCAAATTTTAGACCAGGTCTAAACCAAATGCCTACTCCTTTAGAGCGATTGGTACCAAATGACCAAATAGTTTGCCCTCCTAAATGTCTATTAACATTTCTGGCACAATATAAAGTAGAACAATGTGTTTCTTGCAAGAAACACATATCCACATTATTTACCTTTAAACACTGTTTAATTAAATCGCGTTTTCGCCAATCTTTAAGGCCCCTACAATTTAGGGAGCAAAAACGTAATTCATCCATCAAAATTCAAACCTTATCAATAGTAAGTACCAAGAAAAATCATTCAACTGTCCCATTTTCCTCTTCCCCCCCTTTTTCTGCGCATTTCTTCTTCGCAGAAATGCGCGATTCCGGGTCAGAACCTTCCGGTTCCGACTCGGAATCCTTCTCCACAATCACCAGTCTCCCCAACAAGTGGGGAGAAGGCGAATGCGGAGAAGAGATAACTATTTGTTTTCTCTCCCGCTTTCGTTTCTTTCTCTTTACCTCTACCCAGTTCTTATCCTCCTCGTCATCGGAGGACATGCTCACCGACCCTCTGCCTGAAAACATGTCCTCCGACGCCGAGCCCTCCGAGTCCTTATTTGATACTTCCACTCTCTCCTGGGTTTCAGGTACCGTAGTGACACCCCTCTCAATATCGCTATCTGCCTTCTCCTCCTGTACCCTTTCTTTTTCTACCTCCGCTGCCACCTTTACTCCTATCTCTTTATCTACCTGTGTTTGTTTCTCTCTGACCCTTCCCCCTTCCCTCTCCTCTTCAACATTATAAACTTCTGCCTCTATTGCTGTCTCTTTCTCCTTCAGCGCACTGGCATATGAGCCAGCCGCTGCACAGGACTCGGTCGAGTGGCCGCATTCCCCATGGTGTCGACAGTAAGGTGTGAAACACTCCCTTCTAAAGTGCCCTTCCTGTCGACACCGCAGGCAAAGCGGCCGTCTACCGGTCACTGTGACCAGGAGTTCAGATTTCTGGCCCTCCCCGTCCCACATTGTCATTATGTGAGGCAGTTCTTTACGGTTGCCAGACATGATGAGGGTCCGCACCCCCGTCGCCACCCCTTCAAATCCTTTACACACCGACTTTTCATACCCTATCGAGTGTACTTTTCCATACTGAGATAGATAGTTAGTAATCGTCTCATTAGGCAAGAAAGGCGGAGCCCAATGTACTCTTACTTTAAATTGCGACCTGTCCGCTGATCTGACTCGGAAAGTGTAGCCTTTAGCTTTAATTATGCCTACGCTTAGCAGCTGGTCTTTCGCCGCGTCCGTACTTAAGCATAAATACCACTCATTGTTACGCGCCAAAGGCCCAAACGACAATACATGACTATTTACCGCTCCAGTGAGCACAGCCTGCAGCCCATCAAGAAAGTCCCCACGAAAATATGTCCTACCTTCTGTAGGTCCTGAAAGAATGACAGACCGTCGCTCCAAAACTTTCCAGTCATCTCCTTTTCCCAACCGCTCCGCCGTCATCTCTGTAATTGAAACCAAATATGAGGTGATCTTAGTCAAAAGGCCGAGAAGCGATGCCGCCATATCGAGCGTTCGCGGTGGTCTAGTTAACTATGCAGATCAAATGAAGGTGTTCGCAACAGTTGTTGAAGGCATTTGTATTGTTGCAGACGAGGTGGCATATTTGCCGTGCACACCACGACACGTGTTCGCCACATGTAGCAGGTACTCGTCGAATGAACTGCATTTCAATATGCGCTCATCTCAAACTTGCAATACACCAAGGTGTTCGAAACAAGGAAACACGCAATAATTATGTGGATCATGAATGAATGAATGAATGAATGATTATTTTCAGCTAAGTCGAGTTCAACCATTACCTTAACGCGCTTTACCAACCCAACAGTTATGTGTGACTATAAATGCTGTGACATAAAGCGTCTATAATGTCTACGGCCATATCACGTTGAACGCACCGGTTCTCGTCCGATCACCGAAGTTAAGCAACGTCGAGCCCGGTTAGTACTTGGATGGGTGACCGCCTGGGAATACCGGGTGCTGTAGGCTTTTAATTTTCGCATTTTACAAAATTTTCACTTTCAGCAGCCATCGATGGCGCTTAATTCCCTCCAAAATCCTCTTCTATAATTTTGTATTGTTGTATTTGTTTCGTTCTCGGACTCAAGCATACGTTTCCTTTCAATGATAAGCATCGAGCAACACACAACGGCGCAGAATTGCATATAGACACCTATATGCACGCGGTTTCCCAGAGTGCCCGGCGTACGCGTCAATCATCGCATTGTGACGTCACCACCGGGGGAATCACCACCGTCGGGGAATCCTGGTGTATTACCAGGCTTGCCTGCAAAGAAAACACTATGTATTAGCAGCATACAATCGCGACTGCACACCTGTGTATTATGCATAGCACCTCCAAACGCTGCACAGTTCGATAAGTACACCTGGTGCACACGTGAATTTTTGGCAGTTGATTTCTCCCGTGTGGGAGTGGGCCGATCCCGGAGGTACTGCAATACCGGGCCAACCCGTGGAGAAGTCGGAGCAAGCTCCTGCATCTTCTCCCAGTTCCAAAAATCAGTTTAATATCGAAGTTCCCCAGTGGGGAACGTATCAGATATTAAGCTGATAAGAACAGATACTACACTTTGATCTTAGCCAAAAGGCCGAGAAGCGATGCCGCCATATCGAGCGTTCGCGGTGGTCTAGTTAACTATGCAGATCAAATGAAGGTGTTCGCAACGGTTGTTGAAGGCATTTGTATTGTTGCAGACGAGGTGGCATATTTGCCGTGCACACCACGACACGTGTTCGCCACATGTAGCAGGTACTCGTCGAATGAACTGCATTTCAATATGCGCTCATCTCAAACTTGCAATACACCAAGGTGTTCGAAACAAGGAAACACGCAATAATTATGTGGATCATGAATGAATGAATGAATGAATGATTATTTTCAGCTAAGTCGAGTTCAACCATTACCTTAACGCGCTTTACCAACCCAACAGTTATGTGTGACTATAAATGCTGTGACATAAAGCGTCTA
>OY759270.1:48142630-48147630 GCA_963662155.1 Lamellibrachia columna
AGAAGGGAGTGGGGGAGACGGGAGGGAAGACAACCGGAGTGAAGGAGAGGGGAGTAGCGGCGACAGGAGGGAAGGAGAAGGGAGTGGGGGAGACGGGAGGGAAAACAACCGGAGGGAAGGAGAGGGGAGTAGGGGAGACAGGAGGGAAGGAGAAGGGAGTGGGGGAGACGGAAGGGAAAACAACCGGAGTGAAGGAGAGGGGAGTGGGAGAGACAAGAGCAAAGGAGTGGGAAGTGGGGGAGACAGGAGGGAAGGGGTCAGGACAGAATGTGATGGAGGGGATCGAAAGGAAGAGTTATTCTGCAGCAGTGATAGAGGGGGTGAGGAAGAGAGCGAGGGTGTTTGTGGGGGATTCGATAGTTAGGAAGACCGACAGAGTCTTAAACAAGGGAGATGATGTGGTGGTCTGCTTGCCTGGAGCCAAAATAGAGGCGATAACTGAGAGGGTAAAAAACATCGTAGGCTCGGGTAAGGGTGGATCTGTTTTAGTACACGTAGGGACAAATAACGTAGAGAGGGAGGGTACAACTGCCATAGTTAGGAAATATAGGCAGTTGGTCAGAACACTAAAACAGACGCGGGTTGAGCAGGTAATACTGTCAGGGATTTTACCTGTAATGGGCAGGAGGGGTCACAAATATCGAAATTGTCGGGGGATGGCAATTAACATGTTAGTCCAGAGGCTGTGTAGGGAAGAGGAAGTTGGATTTGTGGATTTATGGGGAAGTTTTGTTGGGAGGGCAGATATGTACATGAAGGATGGGCTTCATTTAAGTGGAAAAGGGGCGGCAGTATTCGCGGACAAACTTTCAGCAGCAGTAGATAGCGACTTGGGTACAATGACAAATGTTTTTGGAAGTAAACATTCTTTAAACTAGAAGTGCAGGGGGGTTACCTAGAGGTGTCTCAAGCAGAACAAGAGGCCACTAGCACAGATAAACCAATATCAAATCATCCGAAAAACATCTCTGAAAAAGATTATATATGCGTATGTTTAAATGCAAGGAGCATAGTAAATAAGAAAAACGAATTAAACATTATGGTAGAAGATATTGACCCTCACATAATTGGTATAACTGAATCATGGGCCAACATAGATATTACAGATGCTGAATTAGGACTGACAGGATACGTAATGTTTAGGAAAGATCGAATAGGAAGAAGGGGCGGGGGAGTTATTTTATATGTTAAAGAATCTATTCAGGCTTATGAAATAAAACTAGAAAGGGAAGCAGATTGCGATGAAGCTGTTTGGTGCAAAATTGTTTCAGGAAATTCAAAATTAACTATTGGATTAGTTTACCGAAGTCCAAACATAAACGAAGAGGACAACACAAAAATAAAAAACGCTATAAAGGAAGTTAGTAAAGGGGAATGTATCATAATGGGAGATTTTAACCATGGACACATACAATGGAATTCTCTAGAGAGCACAGGGATTGAGGATCAACAATTTCTATGTTTAATCCAGGATAGCTTTCTTACTCAGCACGTACTAGAACCAACCAGGGGAGAAAATGTATTAGATATAGTTTTGTCATCACAAAAAGAATTAGTGGACAATGTAAAAATATTTGAACCATTGGGTAATAGTGACCATAATCAAATACATTTTGACATCAATGTAAAATCAGAAAGTAAAAATAAGAAAACGTACAAGAGAAACTTCCACAAAGGTAACTACAAAGATATGAGAAAATACTTAGCACAGCTAGATTGGAATAACATGCTGATGAATAAGACCGCAATTGAATGCTGGAACATTCTTAAATATGAAATTGAGAGTATCATCGATAAATTTGTTCCCTTCCGAAAACAAGGAAAACGGTGTAGAAAGAAACATTTGTCAAAAGAGGCTATTAGAAAAATAATGCTAAAACAAACTATGTGGAGGGTTTATAGGCGTACCAGAAAGGAAGAAGACTATGCAAAATACAAAGAGGCACTTAATGCAGCTACAACTGAAATCAGACAATCTAAAAGAAGCTATGAGCAAAAACTGGCATGTAACATAAAAAATGACAGCAAGAGTTTTTATGCATATGTCAGGAGTAAACAAAACGTACAAGACAAGGTTGGACCTCTAGAAGACAGTGCTGGAAATATAATATCACAGGGGTTTTTAATGGCGGAAGACCTAAATGGTTACTTCAGTTCAGTGTTTACCAAGGAAGATATTAGTTCATTACCAGTTGCTGATGCTAAATTTCAGGGGGCTAAATCTGAATATTTAGGACCGTTAGTTGTAACTCCAGAATTGGTAGCTAAGAAAATAAGGGCAATGAAGGATAACAAATCACCGGGAGTGGATGGGATTCCTCCAAAATTACTAATGGAAACAGTAGATCAAATCAGTATACCACTTGCAAGAGTATTCAACTTGTCATTAAAAGAGGGAGTTGTTCCGTTTGAATGGAAAGAAGCAAACATCATACCATTATTTAAAAAGGGTTCGAGAAATAAGTCAGAGAATTACAGACCAGTGAGTTTAACGTCAGTGATTTGTAAATTATTAGAAAGGTTAATTAAAGACCATATGGTGGACTTCCTCGTTAAGCATAAATTATTAAATTCATCTCAACATGGATTCCTTAAAGCAAGGTCATGCTTAACAAATATGTTATGTTTTTTGGAAGAAATCACTAAGTGGATAGACGTGGGATCGCCAGTAGATATTATCTACTTAGATTTTCAGAAAGCTTTTGACAAAGTGCCACATCAAAGATTGCTACTTAAATTAAAAGCCCATGGTATCGGGGATAGCATAACTGACTGGATAGAACAATGGCTGACTGACAGAAGACAACGAGTTGTAGTAGATGGAGAAGTTTCAAATTGGAAATCGGTTTTGAGTGGGGTACCTCAAGGGTCAGTACTAGGACCTATATTATTCTTAATTTATATCAATGACTTGGACGACAGTATAACAAGTAACGTACTGAAATTTGCGGATGACACAAAACTGTTTAGAAAGGTTAATACTGATGGTGATAAACAACATTTACAAAACGATCTAGACAGATTAGTGAAATGGTCTGAGAAATGGCAGATGCTGTTCAATTTTGGGAAATGTAAATGCCTACATACAGGACATGGGAACTTGAATGTAAACTATAAAATGGGAGATACTGTTCTGGGTACTACTGTAAAAGAAAAGGACTTAGGAGTTACAATAAGCGCTGATATGAAAGTTTCAGAGCAGTGTGGTATTGCAGCTTCAAAGGGTAATCAAATTCTTGGATTGATTAGAAGAAACATAACATACAAGGGAAAAAAGTTAATTATACCTCTTTATAAAGCAATAGTTAGACCTCATTTAGAATACTGTATACAAGCATGGAGACCATATCGTAAGAAGGATATAGATACGCTTGAACGCATACAAAGGAGAGCAACTAAAATGATTCCAGAACTTAGAGACCTTAGTTATGAAGAACGCCTGAAAGAATGTGGTTTAACAACTCTAGAGACAAGGAGGTTAAGAGGAGATCAGATTGAAGTTTTTAAGATATTGAATGGGTATGAAATTATTGATAGAAATATGTTTTTCTCACTCAAGAAGGATAGCAGAACTAGAGGACATGAGGTAAAATTAGTAAAGGATCAATGTAGATTGGACATCAGGAAGCACTCGTTCTCACAGAGGACAATAAATGAATGGAACAAATTGTCTACAGATTGTGTAACTGCTAGCAGCGTGAATATGTTTAAAAACAAGGTTGACACATATCTCAGGAGGGCGGGTTATAAGTAGGTGAACATTGTTGGACTCTCGATAAGCCAATGGCTTCCTTGTCCACTTGCCATCTGGGCCTTTGGCTTGGATGGCAAATCTTGTTAAATATAGACACCTATATGCACGCGGTTTCCCAGAGTGCCCGGCGTACGCGTCAATCATCGCATTGTGACGTCACCACCGGGGGAATCACCACCGTCGGGGAATCCTGGTGTATTACCAGGCTTGCCTGCAAAGAAAACACTATGTATTAGCAGCATACAATCGCGACTGCACACCTGTGTATTATGCATAGCACCTCCAAACGCTGCACAGTTCGATAAGTACACCTGGTGCACACGTGAATTTTTGGCAGTTGATTTCTCCCGTGTGGGAGTGGGCCGATCCCGGAGGTACTGCAATACCGGGCCAACCCGTGGAGAAGTCGGAGCAAGCTCCTGCATCTTCTCCCAGTTCCAAAAATCAGTTTAATATCGAAGTTCCCCAGTGGGGAACGTATCAGATATTAAGCTGATAAGAACAGATACTACACTTTGATCTTAGCCAAAAGGCCGAGAAGCGATGCCGCCATATCGAGCGTTCGCGGTGGTCTAGTTAACTATGCAGATCAAATGAAGGTGTTCGCAACAGTTGTTGAAGGCATTTGTATTGTTGCAGACGAGGTGGCATATTTGCCGTGCACACCACGACACGTGTTCGCCACATGTAGCAGGTACTCGTCGAATGAACTGCATTTCAATATGCGCTCATCTCAAACTTGCAATACACCAAGGTGTTCGAAACAAGGAAACACGCAATAATTATGTGGATCATGAATGAATGAATGAATGAATGATTATTTTCAGCTAAGTCGAGTTCAACCATTACCTTAACGCGCTTTACCAACCCAACAGTTATGTGTGACTATAAATGCTGTGACATAAAGCGTCTATAATGTCTACGGCCATATCACGTTGAACGCACCGGTTCTCGTCCGATCACCGAAGTTAAGCAACGTCGAGCCCGGTTAGTACTTGGATGGGTGACCGCCTGGGAATACCGGGTGCTGTAGGCTTTTAATTTTCGCATTTTACAAAATTTTCACTTTCAGCAGCCATCGATGGCGCTTAATTCCCTCCAAAATCCTCTTCTATAATTTTGTATTGTTGTATTTGTTTCGTTCTCGGACTCAAGCATACGTTTCCTTTCAATGATAAGCATCGAGCAACACACAACGGCGCAGAATTGCATATAGACACCTATATGCACGCGGTTTCCCAGAGTG
>OY759270.1:48155130-48157630 GCA_963662155.1 Lamellibrachia columna
TATGTGTGACTATAAATGCTGTGACATAAAGCGTCTATATGTCTACGGCCATATCACGTTGAACGCACCGGTTCTCGTCCGATCACCGAAGTTAAGCAACGTCGAGCCCGGTTAGTACTTGATGGGTGACCGCCTGGAATACCGGGTGCTGTAGGCTTTTAATTTTCGCATTTTACAAAATTTTCACTTTCAGCAGCCATCGATGGCGCTTAATTCCCTCCAAAATCCTCTTCTATAATTTTGTATTGTTGTATTTGTTTCGTTCTCGGACTCAAGCATACGTTTCCTTTCAATGATAAGCATCGAGCAACACACAACGGCGCAGAATTGCATATAGACACCTATATGCACGCGGTTTCCCAGAGTGCCCGGCGTACGCGTCAATCATCGCATTGTGACGTCACCACCGGGGGAATCACCACCGTCGGGAATCCTGGTGTATTACCAGGCTTGCCTGCAAAGAAAACACTATGTATTGCAGCATACAATCGCGACTGCACACCTATGTATGCATAGCACCTCCAAACGCTGCACAGTTCGATAAGTACACCTGGTGCACACGTGAATTTTTGCAGTTGATTTCTCCCGTGTGGGAGTGGGCCTGATCCCGGAGGTACTGCAATACCGGGCCAACCTGTGGAGAAGTCGGAGCAAGCTCCTGCATCTTCTCCCAGTTCCAAAAATCAGTTTAATATCGAAGTTCCCAGTGGGGAACGTATCAGATATTAAGCTGATAAGAACAGATACTACACTTTGATCTTAGCCAAAGGCCGAGAAGCGATGCCGCCATATCGAGCGTTCGCGGTGGTCTAGTTAACTATGCAGATCAAATGAAGGTGTTCGCAACAGTTGTTGAAGGCATTTGTATTGTTGCAGACGAGGTGGCAAATTTGCCGTGCACACCACGACACGTGTTCGCCACATGTAGCAGGTACTCGTCGAATGAACTGCATTTCAATATGCGCTCATCTCAAACTTGCAATATACCAAGGTGTTCGAAACTATGTGGATCATGAATGAATGAATGAATGAATGAATGAATGATTATTTTCAGCTAAGTCGAGTTCAACCATTACCTTAACGCGCTTTACCAACCCAACAGTTATGTGTGACTATAAATGCTGTGACATAAAGCGTCTATAATGTCTACGGCCATATCACGTTGAACGCACCGGTTCTCGTCCGATCACCGAAGTTAAGCAACGTCGAGCCCGGTTAGTACTTGGATGGGTGACCGCCTGGGAATACCGGGTGCTGTAGGCTTTTAATTTTCGCATTTTACAAAATTTTCACTTTCAGCAGCCATCGATGGCGCTTAATTCCCTCCAAAATCCTCTTCTATAATTTTGTATTGTTGTATTTGTTTCGTTCTCGGACTCAAGCATACGTTTCCTTTCAATGATAAGCATCGAGCAACACACAACGGCGCAGAATTGCATATAGACACCTATATGCACGCGGTTTCCCAGAGTGCCCGGCGTACGCGTCAATCATCGCATTGTGACGTCACCACCGGGGGAATCACCACCGTCGGGGAATCCTGGTGTATTACCAGGCTTGCCTGCAAAGAAAACACTATGTATTAGCAGCATACAATCGCGACTGCACACCTATGTATGCATAGCACCTCCAAACGCTGCACAGTTCGATAAGTACACCTGGTGCACACGTGAATTTTTGGCAGTTGATTTCTCCCGTGTGGGAGTGGGCCGATCCCGGAGGTACTGCAATACCGGGCCAACCTGTGGAGAAGTCGGAGCAAGCTCCTGCATCTTCTCCCAGTTCCAAAAATCAGTTTAATATCGAAGTTCCCCAGTGGGGAACGTATCAGATATTAAGCTGATAAGAACAGATACTACACTTTGATCTTAGCCAAAAGGCCGAGAAGCGATGCCGCCATATCGAGCGTTCGCGGTGGTCTAGTTAACTATGCAGATCAAATGAAGGTGTTCGCAACAGTTGTTGAAGGCATTTGTATTGTTGCAGACGAGGTGGCAAATTTGCCGTGCACGACCACGACACGTGTTCGCCACATGTAGCAGGTACTCGTCGAATGAACTGCATTTCAATATGCGCTCATCTCAAACTTGCAATATACCAAGGTGTTCGAAACAAGGAAACACGCAATAATTATGTGGATCATGAATGAATGAATGAATGAATGAATGAATGATTATTTTCAGCTAAGTCGAGTTCAACCATTACCTTAACGCGCTTTACCAACCCAACAGTTATGTGTGACTATAAATGCTGTGACATAAAGCGTCTATAATGTCTACGGCCATATCACGTTGAACGCACCGGTTCTCGTCCGATCACCGAAGTTAAGCAACGTCGAGCCCGGTTAGTACTTGGATGGGTGACCGCCTGGGAATACCGGGTGCTGTAGGCTTTTAATTTTCGCATTTTACAAAATTTTCACTTTCAGCAGCCATCGATGGCGCTTAATTCCCTCCAAAATCCTCTTCTATAATTTTGTATTGTTGTATTTGTTTCGTTC
>OY759270.1:48160130-48167630 GCA_963662155.1 Lamellibrachia columna
TATGCATAGCACCTCCAAACGCTGCACAGTTCGATAAGTACACCTGGTGCACACGTGAATTTTTGGCAGTTGATTTCTCCCGTGTGGGAGTGGGCCGATCCCGGAGGTACTGCAATACCGGGCCAACCTGTGGAGAAGTCGGAGCAAGCTCCTGCATCTTCTCCCAGTTCCAAAAATCAGTTTAATATCGAAGTTCCCCAGTGGGGAACGTATCAGATATTAAGCTGATAAGAACAGATACTACACTTTGATCTTAGCCAAAAGGCCGAGAAGCGATGCCGCCATATCGAGCGTTCGCGGTGGTCTAGTTAACTATGCAGATCAAATGAAGGTGTTCGCAACAGTTGTTGAAGGCATTTGTATTGTTGCAGACGAGGTGGCAAATTTGCCGTGCACACCACGACACGTGTTCGCCACATGTAGCAGGTACTCGTCGAATGAACTGCATTTCAATATGCGCTCATCTCAAACTTGCAATATACCAAGGTGTTCGAAACAAGGAAACACGCAATAATTATGTGGATCATGAATGAATGAATGAATGAATGAATGAATGATTATTTTCAGCTAAGTCGAGTTCAACCATTACCTTAACGCGCTTTACCAACCCAACAGTTATGTGTGACTATAAATGCTGTGACATAAAGCGTCTATAATGTCTACGGCCATATCACGTTGAACGCACCGGTTCTCGTCCGATCACCGAAGTTAAGCAACGTCGAGCCCGGTTAGTACTTGGATGGGTGACCGCCTGGGAATACCGGGTGCTGTAGGCTTTTAATTTTCGCATTTTACAAAATTTTCACTTTCAGCAGCCATCGATGGCGCTTAATTCCCTCCAAAATCCTCTTCTATAATTTTGTATTGTTGTATTTGTTTCGTTCTCGGACTCAAGCATACGTTTCCTTTCAATGATAAGCATCGAGCAACACACAACGGCGCAGAATTGCATATAGACACCTATATGCACGCGGTTTCCCAGAGTGCCCGGCGTACGCGTCAATCATCGCATTGTGACGTCACCACCGGGGGAATCACCACCGTCGGGGAATCCTGGTGTATTACCAGGCTTGCCTGCAAAGAAAACACTATGTATTAGCAGCATACAATCGCGACTGCACACCTATGTATGCATAGCACCTCCAAACGCTGCACAGTTCGATAAGTACACCTGGTGCACACGTGAATTTTTGGCAGTTGATTTCTCCCGTGTGGGAGTGGGGCCGATCCCGGAGGTACTGCAATACCGGGCCAACCTGTGGAGAAGTCGGAGCAAGCTCCTGCATCTTCTCCCAGTTCCAAAAATCAGTTTAATATCGAAGTTCCCCAGTGGGGAACGTATCAGATATTAAGCTGATAAGAACAGATACTACACTTTGATCTTAGCCAAAAGGCCGAGAAGCGATGCCGCCATATCGAGCGTTCGCGGTGTCTAGTTAACTATGCAGATCAAATGAAGGTGTTCGCAACAGTTGTTGAAGGCATTTGTATTGTTGCAGACGAGGTGGCAAATTTGCCGTGCACACCACGACACGTGTTCGCCACATGTAGCAGGTACTCGTCGAATGAACTGCATTTCAATATGCGCTCATCTCAAACTTGCAATATACCAAGGTGTTCGAAACAAGGAAACACGCAATAATTATGTGGATCATGAATGAATGAATGAATGAATGAATGAATGATTATTTTCAGCTAAGTCGAGTTCAACCATTACCTTAACGCGCTTTACCAACCCAACAGTTATGTGTGACTATAAATGCTGTGACATAAGCGTCTATAATGTCTACGGCCATATCACGTTGAACGCACCGGTTCTCGTCCGATCACCGAAGTTAAGCAACGTCGAGCCCGGTTAGTACTTGGATGGGTGACCGCCTGGAATACCGGGTGCTGTAGGCTTTTAATTTCGCATTTTACAAAATTTTCACTTTCAGCAGCCATCGATGGCGCTTAATTCCCTCCAAATCCTCTTCTATAATTTTGTATTGTTGTATTTGTTTCGTTCTCGGACTCAAGCATACGTTTCCTTTCAATGATAAGCATCGAGCAACACACAACGGCGCAGAATTGCATATAGACACCTATATGCACGCGGTTTCCAGAGTGCCCGGCGTACGCGTCAATCATCGCATTGTGACGTCACCACCGGGGGAATCACCACCGTCGGGGAATCCTGGTGTATTACCAGGCTTGCCTGCAAAGAAAACACTATGTATTAGCAGCATACAATCGCGACTGCACACCTATGTATGCATAGCACCTCCAAACGCTGCACAGTTCGATAAGTACACCTGGTGCACACGTGAATTTTGGCAGTTGATTTCTCCCGTGTGGGAGTGGGCCGATCCCGGAGGTACTGCAATACCGGGCCAACCTGTGGAGAAGTCGGAGCAAGCTCCTGCATCTTCTCCCAGTTCCAAAAATCAGTTTAATATCGAAGTTCCCCAGTGGGAACGTATCAGATATTAAGCTGATAAGAACAGATACTACACTTTGATCTTAGCCAAAAGGCCGAGAAGCGATGCCGCCATATCGAGCGTTCGCGGTGGTCTAGTTAACTATGCAGATCAAATGAAGGGTTCGCAACAGTTGTTGAAGGCATTTGTATTGTTGCAGACGAGGTGGCAAATTTGCCGTGCACACCACGACACGTGTTCGCCACATGTAGCAGGTACTCGTCGAATGAACTGCATTTCAATATGCGCTCATCTCAAACTTGCAATATACCAAGGTGTTCGAAACAAGGAAACACGCAATAATTATAGTGGATCATGAATGAATGAATGAATGAATGAATGAATGATTATTTTCAGCTAAGTCGAGTTCAACCATTACCTTAACGCGCTTTACCAACCCAACAGTTATGTGTGACTATAATGCTGTGACATAAAGCGTCTATAATGTCTACGGCCATATCACGTTGAACGCACCGGTTCTCGTCCGATCACCGAAGTTAAGCAACGTCGAGCCCGGTTAGTACTTGGATGGGTGACCGCCTGGGAATACCGGGTGCTGTAGGCTTTTAATTTTCGCATTTTACAAAATTTTCACTTTCAGCAGCCATCGATGGCGCTTAATTCCCTCCAAAATCCTCTTCTATAATTTTGTATTGTTGTATTTGTTTCGTTCTCGGACTCAAGCATACGTTTCCTTTCAATGATAAGCATCGAGCAACACACAACGGCGCAGAATTGCATATAGACACCTATATGCACGCGGTTTCCCAGAGTGCCCGGCGTACGCGTCAATCATCGCATTGTGACGTCACCACCGGGGGAATCACCACCGTCGGGGAATCCTGGTGTATTACCAGGCTTGCCTGCAATGAAAACACTATGTATTAGCAGCATACAATCGCGACTGCACACCTATGTATGCATAGCACCTCCAAACGCTGCACAGTTCGATAAGTACACCTGGTGCACACGTGAATTTTTGGCAGTTGATTTCTCCCGTGTGGGAGTGGGCCGATCCCGGAGGTACTGCAATACCGGGCCAACCTGTGGAGAAGTCGGAGCAAGCTCCTGCATCTTCTCCCAGTTCCAAAAATCAGTTTAATATCGAAGTTCCCCAGTGGGGAACGTATCAGATATTAAGCTGATAAGAACAGATACTACACTTTGATCTTAGCCAAAAGGCCGAGAAGCGATGCCGCCATATCGAGCGTTCGCGGTGGTCTAGTTAACTATGCAGATCAAATGAAGGTGTTCGCAACAGTTGTTGAAGGCATTTGTATTGTTGCAGACGAGGTGGCAAATTTGCCGTGCACACCACGACACGTGTTCGCCACATGTAGCAGGTACTCGTCGAATGAACTGCATTTCAATATGCGCTCATCTCAAACTTGCAATATACCAAGGTGTTCGAAACAAGGAAACACGCAATAATTATGTGGATCATGAATGAATGAATGAATGAATGAATGAATGATTATTTTCAGCTAAGTCGAGTTCAACCATTACCTTAACGCGCTTTACCAACCCAACAGTTATGTGTGACTATAAATGCTGTGACATAAAGCGTCTATAATGTCTACGGCCATATCACGTTGAACGCACCGGTTCTCGTCCGATCACCGAAGTTAAGCAACGTCGAGCCCGGTTAGTACTTGGATGGGTGACCGCCTGGGAATACCGGGTGCTGTAGGCTTTTAATTTTCGCATTTTACAAAATTTTCACTTTCAGCAGCCATCGATGGCGCTTAATTCCCTCCAAAATCCTCTTCTATAATTTTGTATTGTTGTATTTGTTTCGTTCTCGGACTCAAGCATACGTTTCCTTTCAATGATAAGCATCGAGCAACACACAACGGCGCAGAATTGCATATAGACACCTATATGCACGCGGTTTCCCAGAGTGCCCGGCGTACGCGTCAATCATCGCATTGTGACGTCACCACCGGGGGAATCACCACCGTCGGGGAATCCTGGTGTATTACCAGGCTTGCCTGCAAAGAAAACACTATGTATTAGCAGCATACAATCGCGACTGCACACCTATGTATGCATAGCACCTCCAAACGCTGCACAGTTCGATAAGTACACCTGGTGCACACGTGAATTTTTGGCAGTTGATTTCTCCCGTGTGGGAGTGGGCCGATCCCGGAGGTACTGCAATACCGGGCCAACCTGTGGAGAAGTCGGAGCAAGCTCCTGCATCTTCTCCCAGTTCCAAAAATCAGTTTAATATCGAAGTTCCCCAGTGGGGAACGTATCAGATATTAAGCTGATAAGAACAGATACTACACTTTGATCTTAGCCAAAAGGCCGAGAAGCGATGCCGCCATATCGAGCGTTCGCGGTGGTCTAGTTAACTATGCAGATCAAATGAAGGTGTTCGCAACAGTTGTTGAAGGCATTTGTATTGTTGCAGACGAGGTGGCAAATTTGCCGTGCACACCACGACACGTGTTCGCCACATGTAGCAGGTACTCGTCGAATGAACTGCATTTCAATATGCGCTCATCTCAAACTTGCAATATACCAAGGTGTTCGAAACAAGGAAACACGCAATAATTATGTGGATCATGAATGAATGAATGAATGAATGAATGAATGATTATTTTCAGCTAAGTCGAGTTCAACCATTACCTTAACGCGCTTTACCAACCCAAACAGTTATGTGTGACTATAAATGCTGTGACATAAAGCGTCTATAATGTCTACGGCCCATATCACGTTGAACGCACCGGTTCTCGTCCGATCACCGAAGTTAAGCAACGTCGAGCCCGGTTAGTACTTGGATGGGTGACCGCCTGGGAATACCGGGTGCTGTAGGCTTTTAATTTTCGCATTTTACAAAATTTTCACTTTCAGCAGCCATCGATGGCGCTTAATTCCCTCCAAAATCCTCTTCTATAATTTTGTATTGTTGTATTTGTTTCGTTCTCGGACTCAAGCATACGTTTCCTTTCAATGATAAGCATCGAGCAACACACAACGGCGCAGAATTGCATATAGACACCTATATGCACGCGGTTTCCCAGAGTGGCCCGGCGTACGCGTCAATCATCGCATTGTGACGTCACCACCGGGGGAATCACCACCGTCGGGGAATCCTGGTGTATTACCAGGCTTGCCTGCAAAGAAAACACTATGTATTAGCAGCATACAATCGCGACTGCACACCTATGTATGCATAGCACCTCCAAACGCTGCACAGTTCGATAAGTACACCTGGTGCACACGTGAATTTTTGGCAGTTGATTTCTCCCGTGTGGGAGTGGGCCGATCCCGGAGGTACTGCAATACCGGGCCAACCTGTGGAGAAGTCGGAGCAAGCTCCTGCATCTTCTCCCAGTTCCAAAAATCAGTTTAATATCGAAGTTCCCCAGTGGGGAACGTATCAGGATATTAAGCTGATAAGAACAGATACTACACTTTGATCTTAGCCAAAAGGCCGAGAAGCGATGCCGCCATATCGAGCGTTCGCGGTGGTCTAGTTAACTATGCAGATCAAATGAAGGTGTTCGCAACAGTTGTTGAAGGCATTTGTATTGTTGCAGACGAGGTGGCAAATTTGCCGTGCACACCACGACACGTGTTCGCCACATGTAGCAGGTACTCGTCGAATGAACTGCATTTCAATATGCGCTCATCTCAAACTTGCAATATACCAAGGTGTTCGAAACAAGGAAACACGCAATAATTATGTGGATCATGAATGAATGAATGAATGAATGAATGAATGATTATTTTCAGCTAAGTCGAGTTCAACCATTACCTTAACGCGCTTTACCAACCCAACAGTTATGTGTGACTATAAATGCTGTGACATAAAGCGTCTATAATGTCTACGGCCATATCACGTTGAACGCACCGGTTCTCGTCCGATCACCGAAGTTAAGCAACGTCGAGCCCGGTTAGTACTTGGATGGGTGACCGCCTGGGAATACCGGGTGCTGTAGGCTTTTAATTTTCGCATTTTACAAAATTTTCACTTTCAGCAGCCATCGATGGCGCTTAATTCCCTCCAAAATCCTCTTCTATAATTTTGTATTGTTGTATTTGTTTCGTTCTCGGACTCAAGCATACGTTTCCTTTCAATGATAAGCATCGAGCAACACACAACGGCGCAGAATTGCATATAGACACCTATATGCACGCGGTTTCCCAGAGTGCCCGGCGTACGCGTCAATCATCGCATTGTGACGTCACCACCGGGGAATCACCACCGTCGGGGAATCCTGGTGTATTACCAGGCTTGCCTGCAAAGAAAACACTATGTATTAGCAGCATACAATCGCGACTGCACACCTATGTATGCATAGCACCTCCAAACGCTGCACAGTTCGATAAGTACACCTGGTGCACACGTGAATTTTTGGCAGTTGATTTCTCCCGTGTGGGAGTGGGCCGATCCCGGAGGTACTGCAATACCGGGCCAACCTGTGGAGAAGTCGGAGCAAGCTCCTGCATCTTCTCCCAGTTCCAAAAATCAGTTTAATATCGAAGTTCCCCAGTGGGGAACGTATCAGATATTAAGCTGATAAGAACAGATACTACACTTTGATCTTAGCCAAAAGGCCGAGAAGCGATGCCGCCATATCGAGCGTTCGCGGTGGTCTAGTTAACTATGCAGATCAAATGAAGGTGTTCGCAACAGTTGTTGAAGGCATTTGTATTGTTGCAGACGAGGTGGCAAATTTGCCGTGCACACCACGACACGTGTTCGCCACATGTAGCAGGTACTCGTCGAATGAACTGCATTTCAATATGCGCTCATCTCAAACTTGCAATATACCAAGGTGTTCGAAACAAGGAAACACGCAATAATTATGTGGATCATGAATGAATGAATGAATGAATGAATGAATGATTATTTTCAGCTAAGTCGAGTTCAACCATTACCTTAACGCGCTTTACCAACCCAACAGTTATGTGTGACTATAAATGCTGTGACATAAAGCGTCTATAATGTCTACGGCCATATCACGTTGAACGCACCGGTTCTCGTCCGATCACCGAAGTTAAGCAACGTCGAGCCCGGTTAGTACTT
>OY759270.1:48196163-48198663 GCA_963662155.1 Lamellibrachia columna
CTATATGCAATTCTGCGCCGTTGTGTGTTGCTCGATGCTTATCATTGAAAGGAAACGTATGCTTGAGTCCGAGAACGAAACAAATACAACAATACAAAATTATAGAAGAGGATTTTGGAGGGAATTAAGCGCCATCGATGGCTGCTGAAAGTGAACATTTTGTAAAATGCGAAAATTAAAAGCCTACAGCACCCGGTATTCCCAGGCGGTCACCCATCCAAGTACTAACCGGGCTCGACGTTGCTTAACTTCGGTGATCGGACGAGAACCGGTGCGTTCAACGTGATATGGCCGTAGACATTATAGACGCTTTATGTCACAGCATTTATAGTCACACATAACTGTTGGGTTGGTAAAGCGCGTTAAGGTAATGGTTGAACTCGACTTAGCTGAAAATAATCATTCATTCATTCATTCATTCATGATCCACATAATTATTGCGTGTTTCCTTGTTTCGAACACCTTGTGTATTGCAAGTTTGAGATGAGCGCATATTGAAATGCAGTTCATTCGACGAGTACCTGCTACATGTGGCGAACACGTGTCGTGGTGTGCACGGCAAATATGCCACCTCGTCTGCAACAATACAAATGCCTTCAACAACCGTTGCGAACACCTTCATTTGATCTGCATAGTTAACTAGACCACCGCGAACGCTCGATATGGCGGCATCGCTTCTCGGCCTTTTGGCTAAGATCAAAGTGTAGTATCTGTTCTTAATCAGCTTAATATCTGATACGTTCCCCACTGGGGAACTTCGATATTAAACTGATTTTTGGAACTGGGAGAAGATGCAGGAGCTTGCTCCGACTTCTCCACGGGTTGGCCCGGTATTGCAGTACCTCCGGGATCGGCCCACTCCCACACGGGAGAAATCAACTGCCAAAAATTCACGTGTGCACCAGGTGTACTTATCGAACTGTGCAGCGTTTGGAGGTGCTATGCATAATACACAGGTGTGCAGTCGCGATTGTATGCTGCTAATACATAGTGTTTTCTTTGCAGGCAAGCCTGGTAATACACCAGGATTCCCCGACGGTGGTGATTCCCCCGGTGGTGACGTCACAATGCGATGATTGACGCGTACGCCGGGCACTCTGGGAAACCGCGTGCATATAGGTGTCTATATGCAATTCTGCGCCGTTGTGTGTTGCTCGATGCTTATCATTGAAAGGAAACGTATGCTTGAGTCCGAGAACGAAACAAATACAACAATACAAAATTATAGAAGAGGATTTTGGAGGGAATTAAGCGCCATCGATGGCTGCTGAAAGTGAACATTTTGTAAAATGCGAAAATTAAAAGCCTACAGCACCCGGTATTCCCAGGCGGTCACCCATCCAAGTACTAACCGGGCTCGACGTTGCTTAACTTCGGTGATCGGACGAGAACCGGTGCGTTCAACGTGATATGGCCGTAGACATTATAGACGCTTTATGTCACAGCATTTATAGTCACACATAACTGTTGGGTTGGTAAAGCGCGTTAAGGTAATGGTTGAACTCGACTTAGCTGAAAATAATCATTCATTCATTCATTCATTCATGATCCACATAATTATTGCGTGTTTCCTTGTTTCGAACACCTTGGTGTATTGCAAGTTTGAGATGAGCGCATATTGAAATGCAGTTCATTCGACGAGTACCTGCTACATGTGGCGAACACGTGTCGTGGTGTGCACGGCAAATATGCCACCTCGTCTGCAACAATACAAATGCCTTCAACAACCGTTGCGAACACCTTCATTTGATCTGCATAGTTAACTAGACCACCGCGAACGCTCGATATGGCGGCATCGCTTCTCGGCCTTTTGGCTAAGATCAAAGTGTAGTATCTGTTCTTATCAGCTTAATATCTGATACGTTCCCCACTGGGGAACTTCGATATTAAACTGATTTTTGGAACTGGGAGAAGATGCAGGAGCTTGCTCCGACTTCTCCACGGGTTGGCCCGGTATTGCAGTACCTCCGGGATCGGCCCACTCCCACACGGGAGAAATCAACTGCCAAAAATTCACGTGTGCACCAGGTGTACTTATCGAACTGTGCAGCGTTTGGAGGTGCTATGCATAATACACAGGTGTGCAGTCGCGATTGTATGCTGCTAATACATAGTGTTTTCTTTGCAGGCAAGCCTGGTAATACACCAGGATTCCCCGACGGTGGTGATTCCCCCGGTGGTGACGTCACAATGCGATGATTGACGCGTACGCCGGGCACTCTGGGAAACCGCGTGCATATAGGTGTCTATATGCAATTCTGCGCCGTTGTGTGTTGCTCGATGCTTATCATTGAAAGGAAACGTATGCTTGAGTCCGAGAACGAAACAAATACAACAATACAAAATTATAGAAGAGGATTTTGGAGGAATTAAGCGCCATCGATGGCTGCTGAAAGTGAACATTTTGTAAAAATGCGAAAATTAAAAGCCTACAGCACCCGGTATTCCCAGGCGGTCACCCATCCAAGTACTAACCGGGCTCGACGTTGCTTAACTTCGG
>OY759270.1:48221163-48296163 GCA_963662155.1 Lamellibrachia columna
GACATTATAGACGCTTTATGTCACAGCATTTATAGTCACACATAACTGTTGGGTTGGTAAAGCGCGTTAAGGTAATGGTTGAACTCGACTTAGCTGAAAATAATCATTCATTCATTCATTCATTCATGATCCACATAATTATTGCGTGTTTCCTTGTTTCGAACACCTTGGTGTATTGCAAGTTTGAGATGAGCGCATATTGAAATGCAGTTCATTCGACGAGTACCTGCTACATGTGGCGAACACGTGTCGTGGTGTGCACGGCAAATATGCCACCTCGTCTGCAACAATACAAATGCCTTCAACAACCGTTGCGAACACCTTCATTTGATCTGCATAGTTAACTAGACCACCGCGAACGCTCGATATGGCGGCATCGCTTCTCGGCCTTTTGGCTAAGATCAAAGTTTAATGAAATATATATCATAAATAATTATGTTATATTTAGTTAACCCAGCGATGAGACCCGTCTTCTATGGCAGTCGATACGGTATAGAAAAAAAATCGAAACGGAAACACAGAGTCCTGCGCACAAATTATATTTAACTAAGTGGTATGAGGGGTCGACGTATGCACAAAACGTTTGCATGCCCAGATGAGCAAAGGCTCACAATTCACGTTTTCTGCATGCTTTGACCCCATGGCACACACTTAGAAGCCGAAATTCAAGCACAACTACCCTAAACCGACCGGCGACGCTCGCCGCTAACAGCTCATTTAAAAATACGAACTAACGTCGGTCGGCCACCCGTCGATTCTTTGACAGGTGATAGGCAGACAATCGTGATAGCGACTGGACATCATCGGACTTTGCAGGATGTCCTCAGTCTGCGTTGAATCGGCGTTAAAAGCATCATCTCGCCAACACCGCCTTTTACAACGGCGGCCAAAGGCGCGATAGCTAAAATAAATATAAACCGTAGCGACGTCGAGTGGCTGCAGGCTAAACTAACTACGCCACAATCAATTAGCTTCGATTATCCGTAATATGGCGCCACCATTTCATTAGATTGGGTACCCTGAATCTGGGTAACTAATGTTTGACTCATCAAATTACAATTAGCAGTTTCAGGTAAAAGTGTACAGTTAGTGTTGCTGGACGTCCAGGCATGCCTCAAAGGTCGTTTATTTTAAACTCGCTTTTAATGTATAATATTTTGTTTTAAGGTCATCCTTCTTGTGCATTCATTAAGGTTGTATAATCTACTTTAACTGAGTTTTATTATGGTTTACATATATATATATATATATATATATATATATATATATATATATATATATGTAAACCATAATAAAACTCAGTTAAAGTAGATTATGCAACCTTAATGAATATATATATATATATATATATATATATATATATATATATATATATATATATATATATATATATATATATATATATATATATATATATATATATATATATATATATATATATATATATATATATATATATATATATATATATTTCATGGACTTTAGCTCGGCCTTTAACACCATAATTCCTGTGAAGTTGTTTGATAAACTTGTATCTCTGAATGTGCATCCTGCCATATGTCACTGGACTCTCAACTTTCTTCTTCACAGGCCTCAATCTGTCAAGGTCAAAAACTCTCTCTCCAAACCTGTTATTCTTAACACTGGTGCCCCACAAGGTTGCGTGCTTTCTCCTTTCCTTTTCACTCTCTTTACAAACGACTGTGTATCTGGTAACCAATCTGTTCGCGTGGTTAAGTTCTCGGATGACACCACTGTAATTGGCTGTGTCAACAATGCTAACGAGTCTGTGTATAGAGAGGAAGTTCAAAGACTGGTCGGCTGGTGTAAGAACAACAACCTGGTACTAAACATATCCAAAACGAAGGAAATGATCATTGATTTTCGCAAAAAGAAAACACCCATCCACCCCCTTGTCATTGACGGTACTGAAGTTTTACAAGCCGACTCTGTAACATTTTTGGGTTCGACTATTTCTAAAGATCTTTCCTGGTGTAATAACACGATTGGCATCATTAAAAAAGCACAAAAACGCATGTACTTCCTTAGACACCTCAAACGATTCGGCTTATCTCAAGCAATATTAACACGTTTCTACCGCGCAGTTATTGAAAGTGTCTTGTCATTTTCTATCACTGTCTGGTTTGGTCGCGCCAGCCAAGATGAAATTAATCAAATTGAATCAGTCGTCAAGTACGCCTCTAAACTAATCGGGTTAAATATGCCGTCCATCAGATCTCTTTATCTATCTCGCAGTTTGCGCAAATCCAAGCGCATTGTACAAGACGAATATCATCCAGCCAACCATCTCTTTGAACTCCTTCCCTCCGGTAAGCGCTACCGTAGCATAAAAACTAAAACGACGCGATTTAACAATAGTTTCTATCCTCAAGCGCTGAGATTTTTAAACGGAGAGCCATCATAAATGTCTTGCCTCTGGTAGGTAGATGCAATGTCGCCTTTTTAATTTTTAATTTATTTATTTTTTTTTTTTTTTTTTTTTTTAATCTTTAATTTTTTTTTTTTTTTTATCTTGCAACCTATTATATTACTCTCGCTTGTTTTCAACTGTTTTTAGTATTACGATTGTGATATGTAATGTTTAGTTCCGTGTGTGATTGGGTGCATGAGTGTATGTTTGTGCTAACGCCACAACACTACAAATTCCTTGTACTTGCTACTTGGTAATAAAACGTATCTTATCTTATCTTATCTTATCTTATATGTAAACCATAATAAAACTCAGTTAAAGTAGATTATACAACCTTAATGAATGCACAAGAAGGATGACCTTAAAACAAAATATTATACATTAAAAGCGAGTTTAAAATAACGACCTTTGAGGCATGCCTGGACGTCCAGCAACACTAACTGTACACTTTTACCTGAAACTGCTAATTGTA
Source organism: Lamellibrachia columna (assembly GCA_963662155.1). Classification (NCBI taxonomy): domain Eukaryota; kingdom Metazoa; phylum Annelida; class Polychaeta; order Sabellida; family Siboglinidae; genus Lamellibrachia; species Lamellibrachia columna. The sequence continues at coordinate 48,224,067 of OY759270.1, forward strand.
AGGGTACCCAATCTAATGAAATATATATATATATACCATTTTATTGTAGCGACACTGTACACACTGTAATTGAACAAAGTCGTACTCTGGAAAACAGTGTCTAAATAAAGTTCAAGTTCATTATTATATAAAAAATTAAATATATTAAAATTTAATATATTAAAAAATGTAATTGTTTTTTCTTATTGTTATTATGAAATATTTATGAAATTAAGAAATGTGTATGTTTCCTACGTTTCTGGTGGTAAGCCTTTCCGCCGATTAAGTTAACACAAATTCTATAATAAAATAAAAGGCTCACTGTTTCGGTCGTGGCTTCGAATCATACAAGAGTGAACTGTATTGTACTCTTTTGTTCATTTTGGTAGTTTTATTTTGTTTACAAATATTACAAGCTTATTTTTTATCCAAAGTACACAACATTATTTTTATTAACGTAATCAGTGCTGCAGTCTGATGGCAGTAACAGGGCACAGACCACAGTCACTTTTCCCATAGACGACCATTATAACGTTCTTGCGCCTACATTGAAAATTTATCCTACAATTTTTTTTTTTTATTCACAGAAAATGACAGACCCACTAAGACACCTGGTGTGCGAAATTCGTGAAAATGACATACCTCCTTTTCGCACAAATTGCTTCAAAGCATGAGGCCCCTGCATTTCTTCCATGAAATTCTCCAGTTTCCCAAATATGAGTACATCCTGCCTAACAGCCACTGTGTCCTTACGCAACAGGTATACCTACTGACAAATGGCATAATTTCAAAGCTTAGATGCTACTGTGCACAAGAACATCATTTCCACTCACTCATCCACACAATTTCTGCTCTCACAAATAAACCCTATCTGCACAATTAATTTTTTCCTTGGGATTCTTTATGGATGGATTATGACTGTGGTCCGTGCCCAACAGTCAAACAGGGTCTGGCCTAGGCTCTTCTCGGCAAGTTCACGGAGGCGAGCGACAGTCGGGCTAGGCTATATAAAATACTCTAAAGTGTATTTGTGAGGTGGCGCGAGCAATAGCATCGCGTGCAATATCGAACACTAACGCAAGCTGCTTGCATGCATGCATCCATGCATGCACGTAAATGTAAAACGGCACACTCGCTCGTACGCGACAACAGCCGCCTACAGCCGCAACCTCAGTTTGGATCGGTTGTCAAGTAACAACTTGCTACCCCCGTGAATGAATGAACTCATCCGGCTAACCGCTATGTAGTCAATCACAGGCCTACTTCAAAGTGACCGGCTGCGAGTGCAAGTATAGAGGCATTGTCGTTGAGTTCGGCGTCTGTTCGGAAGCGGGCCGGCCAGCTGGACGACTAGTAGTTCAACGAATACAATGGATGACACAAACATCGTCGAGAACTGGCTGCGCTCCATGAATCTGGCGCGATATTCGAAGGCTTTCATCGACAACGGATATGACGACTTGGAAGTGTGCAAGCTCATAGACCTCCCGGACTTGAACGCCATCGGGGTGGAGAAACACGACCGGGGCGAGATACTTGACGCCGTGAGGACGCTCCGGGAAGACGGAGGCACGGCGGTATATTTCACGCTGGAGCTGCTGCAGCGTGGAACAGACGACACCCCAAATGATGTTGTTGACTCCGACGTTGAAGGCAGAAACCGAAAACAAACCTGCTGTTTGCCTGACGATTGGAACGCGGTCACGACATCGCTGGCGGAGTTTCCTGAAGATGCGACAAGTGTCTGTCGCTGCAAGAGATACTCGTGTATCGACGATTCACCGATAGCACAAGACAGAGAAACCGATGAGTTTCCATCCCTTTGGCGCAACGTGGGACGATGTCGTAACTTATCTGAGCAAACTCATTCCACCACTGAATCGGTAAGAATACATCAAATTTCCAGCACGCTTACACGCGACGCCCGCTCACACCTGTTTCCTATTGGAAATATAGCGTGGAGACTTCCCAAACCATGTATAAGTTTGTAGTTCCAGCACTCAACACTGGCCCCTATGTATAAAAAATTATAATTAATTTTGATGGATTTAACATTAACAACATTCCACTAAACTGTGCATGCCAACAACTTAGCTATAAATATGTATAATCTACATTTAACAATAGAAATATGTTACCCAGTCTTGTTATCCAGAATTGTTAGTTTTATGCAGTTTACTAATGCATGTTTATACCCATTTTTTGGCCATATAAATTAAGATGTATTATAGACGTTGGCATTGAGGAATCATAGGCTTAACAAACTGAGCACATACAAATAAAAAGCAGAATAATTATTAATACTGGCTATAAAAACACTTTATTACTGTCATTATACCCATGTCCACTACAAAGGTGATTCTGAACATGCAAAGCCTGTTTGTTTGTGCCAAGTGGGAATACATATAATGTGATTAATTGACCTAGTAGTTCTATGGAATTGTGTAACAGCCTCTTCATTGATACCAGCCATTCCTATTAACCTTTCTTCCTGCATGAATGCTTTTCAATTAACTCAGCCCATGATCCCAGAGGGTAGGTTGGGAAGGCTTTGTGGCTGCACAGAGGCACAGCAGGGTAGCCTGGGTTAGTTATTTGTGAGACTGACACAGTATTGTATAACTGAATGACTCCATCAAAGGACAGTGTAATGTGACATGTTGACACTGTGTCAGTCAGGGGTCTCAAACGCCCAGACTCCTACTTCTTTTGGGGTCAACCTCCCACCAATGTTGAGAGCTTTAGGACCAACCCGCCTCCTACTTCTTGCCACACCCTATACAGTGGGAATATGTCACACAGTTGTGTTCTTTTAATCCCATGTAAATGACTTCTTAGTATATTTTTTACTTTTAAATATAGTGAACATTAAAAAGTTATTAAACTGACGTTTGTGACATTTAATTTATTCACAACTAAATATTTTTCTTTTTGTATCCCTTATGAAACAGGTTTCATAAATTGTACTAATTAGTTTTTGTATCCTTGGGGTCAGAAAATGGATGTTGTCTAATGTTTATCTATTTATGACACCAATCTATATATATATCACAGTTTCAAAGGCATTTACATTGATATATTAAATTTATATATTAAATTGTCAAATTATCGAAACGTTTTGGCCATTTTTAAGTTATACTTTTAAAACTACAAAATGCTGTTCAGTTGCAGATGTTGTCTGTTTAACTAGGCAGACAATTTGAGACTATCCATGGTGTCTTAGTGATGGGTAAACATACTTCACCATTTAAAGGTCTTTAAATGTCATAATAAAACTGCTGCCTTGATTTATGCAACATGTTGTTTGCCTTTCCTGGCAACATCATTATGGACATCAGATATTGATTGTACAAAAGTTGGTCATAATAATGTAAGATTTACTTATATATTAAAATCTACATTGTCATATGCCTATTGCCAAGGCTCATTTTTGAAATTGTATTACTAAATCTTATTACAATACCTCAATCTCAATATTGTTCAGATAAAATAAATGTGTTAATTAACTGAAGAGAACATCTGCTAATCATTTGAGAATGAGACAAATTGCACCTTTTGGTCAGAACATTTTAATCTCGTACCAATGTTATTAATTATGAGAGTGATATTCTTTAAAATATGTTTTGGCTAAAGTTTTATATTTATCAAATAAGGGTTATGTAGATTTTGAGTGATAGGTGTTTTTATTGTTTGTGTTGTAGTTAACTGCACATAGACAACTAATTGTGTCAAACTAGTTGTAAGCTAGTCAGCTAGTCACAGCTTAAAGATGATATATGTGCCATAAAGACAATGGTAATAATATATGACTTAAAGAAGATGGTAAATAGGTGACTGATAGGTGACAGACAGACAGACCTGATGACAGACCCAATTACAACAGTTAAGTGTACTGTCAGTATTCTGACTAGATGACACATTATGGTTGTCCATGAAAACAAATGTCAGCTGTTGTGGTTTGTTCTCAAGTGCCATGACAGCTTGGTTAGGTGACTAATGGGGACACTTGAACCACAACCAGCTGGGAGGAAGTGGGACACTTGATACCAGGGAAAGTGGGAGACTTTCCCAATTTACAGCCTTGCTGCACCCCTTGTTGTGGTGAAGGTTCAAATATCATATTGTTTCTGGGTTCTTTCACAGGGTACTCCATTTACATCCAATACAATAGCCCCCTTGTTAGGGTCATTAAAATGTAATGTTTGGATGCATCCCTAATGTTCATTTCAAGGACAAACTTCAACTGTAGCTGTAATAAAAAAAATTCTTTCTCCTTACGATAACACAATTGGCCATTTTTTCATAAGAATATGATGATTTTACTATGCTTTATATGGCATACAGCATGTTCCATTTGAAATATTAGAAAAGCTTCAAGAAATCTGGGAATTAACTACATTGGAAGTGCAGCACCGTCGAGTAACATTTCTTTTGTTATTTACATTGACTGAGTTGAACCTATCAGTCTAGTAGTTACCCTTTGACGTGTTTTTTAATTCTCACTGTTGGTTGTGTTTTCCGTGAAAACAAAGTATCAAGAGAAAATAACAACCAAAATGACATAAGTTAAACATTTGTTGACAAAGGACCACTTGCTGATATCAATAGTTGGAAGGCAGGTTAACTAAACTGAACATGTCATTGACAGTGTTTATCTGGATTGGTTCCATTTTGTCTACTTACATAGAGCATGTAATGTCTACTGCAATGGCTAGCATTTCTTGTCATTCAGAAAGACTGGGATATATCACAAAGTCTGTAAAAAATTTACTTACTTTTATATAAATTTACTTTTATTGCTACTACTACTACTACTACTACTACTACTACTACTACTACTACTACTACTACTACTACTACTACTACTACTACTACTACCCTCCCTCCCTCCCTCCCTCCCTCCCTCCCCCGATCTCTGCCCCCTCCCACCGCTCTCCCCCACCCCCCATCCTAATTATGGAAAGTTATACCTGAAAATGTGTTGTTGCAATGGAAATTAATACTACAAAACAAAATACCTCAGAAAAACAAATCACTTTCAGGTTGATAAATTCTTCTAATCTATCGTTCGCAAACCGCTGTTTCTATTTATTGTGAAACATTCCATACATGTATATATCTAATTATTAATCAATGTAAGGGTACTATAAAATACCGCACCTTTCTGGGCGTTTGCACCCAGTTGGGATATAATACTAGAGATGACACAAGGAGCTTGGGCTCTTCACACTAAAGTTGCCAGAGATACCGAATCTTGGACATGTTTGTTGAACCATGATTGTGATAGAAGTTCCTCATGGGTGTCAAGTTTCAAGTGGGTGTCTTGCTTCTGTCACATTTGCATTAATCTGCAGTAAGAAGTAGAGATAAGAAGTAAAAATATAGTATTTGGGATGGTTCCTGCATTTAATGGTATTGTTTCCAAGATACTGACTGCCGACAGATCGTACAGTGCAACAAATTAAAGAGCGCTATTTAAATACCAACATGACATAACCATTTTATTATCACTTCATACATTTTATGATGCAAACAACAAGAATATTTTTAGAGAACATCATATTTTATATTTTTATGTATATGAGAGTTTGACGCTGTACCACTCGGCTGCCATTCGTCATTACGATAACAATGGGGTGGTAATTCTTACCTGTTTCCTATATATAAACATATGTAAACAATCCCAACATTTTGATGAATTACATGTTTGCAGGTTTTTTATTCATAACACAGTGTGTGTAATTACAGTTGTGCAATCTTTCTCTAAAAATTTCAAGATGAAAATAAATGCCATTTTGTGATGATTATTGCCTTGTCTGGGCTTGAGGTAGTTTCAGGTTTGTAGTAAAATTAATCGTAGTAGTAGCGTATGGGTAAATACACTGGCCCTAAAGGTCATCTATCAAGGTGTGTTCTTTGATTAATTGACTGTAGCCACAATGAGAAGTCCAGTCGCCAGTTCATCCAGTTGTTGACCAGTTGTTGACGTCTGGTGCTTTGGTTGCATTCTTCGCAAGTGGATCTTCTGGCACAAAATCGGTGATCAAAGGCTTTAGGTGTGGGCCTTTTATTACAGCGGTGCACATTAAAACATCATTAACACAGATCAAAATATTTTCTTTTGATGCATGATTTTGCTACAAGGCGGTGTCCACTCAATATCCAGTTGACTTTGTGTGTGTGGTCCACTCACAGCTCTATGGGTCCACTGCACTGCCACTCTAGTTGAAACCATTGGTCAGCCTGACTCAATTCCAATGTAGATTGATGGTCAATGTATTATGGTAGGTTCCTGGCTTAGACACTTACTGTCCAAATGAAAACCACTGTTTATACATGAGGTCATAGATCAGGGTAGTGATTATTTCTTGTCATTTGGCAGCCAGAGATGTGTGGTTTTATAGCGAAGTATTTGCTTCCTTTTCAACCTCTGCAATGCCATGACTTTCATCTGAAACACATGGTGGAGTGTTATCCATTTCAGAGAAATGTGTAACCTTATCAAAGATGTGCAATTGATAGGAAGCAGTAGTGTTTTTATTCAGTTAGGCTCCTGAAATATATTTTTTTTGTTTCAAAGTCAACATATAAAATGCAAATAGCCAGCAGACCAGTATACATTGCTGTTAAAAATGAGTACTTGTGACCATAGTAATATACCTCGATTCTCAATTCATTTAGCCTCTCTTGAATCAGGTTTGCAGATGTTCAAGTACTATGAATAGTGCATGAATACATGAATAGTTTAAGTACTATGAATAGTACATGAATAGTTTAAGTACTATGAATAGTACATGAATAGTTTAAGTACTACGCATAGTCAGCTTAATAAAAGAGTGCGAACTTTTGTTGACATTGTCGTAAGGATTGACTTTTATTGGTACATCTGATGGCTTGCGAAAGTAGGATTAAGCCTTATGTTATAGTCCATGCGTAGAGCTGAACTACTTTTGCCCTTTTATCGCCAAATCTTAACTGCATCCTGTCAAAAATAATCGAATAGTCTGTCGGATGATTTCACCAAAGCTAAGTAACAAATTTGTACAAACGAGCTAGCGTGTTGTGGTGGATACTAGAACTAGCGTGTTGTGGTGGATACTGGATAAACTTGATTACTTTTTTGTGAAATAATTATGAAACGAGACGAGCGTAACAATTGATTTGAAGAGGGACCTTTAATCCTGTGAGTTTCTGCACTTTCTGGGCTGCTGTGCTATTTAATTTTCAAAATGATAATAAGTGCACTTGTATAGCCCTGTATGTCTGGACAAAGTCCATTCAGAGGCACTTAAAATGCATCTATACATTTTAAGCAATTTTATGCATTCTACGTAATTTTATCACCTAGAGGTGATAAAATTAAAGGGTTAAATATATGAGAGTAAATTAGTTAAAACATGACACATGTGTGTACACATAGTGAAGATATGTAATTAGGTAAATAAATAATAATAAATTTGTTAAAAACATGATGCATGTATGTACTACTTCCTACCCACGTAACTTCTGTTCTGGTGAATTCTGTCATCCAGTAAAGATAAACCCTGGTTCAGAAAAATACAGATGTGGTTAACCGAGGCAGGTCTAGGTTATGTTGTGTCTCTCTCACTGCTTACATTAGCCAGAATCATCACCTGTCACACCTGGTCACTTCTGTCATCCAACAATGACATTCCTGTAACTTCAGCACACTGCAGACAAATCACTGCTAGTTGTGTGACACATAATTCAGGTATGTCGGGGCTGATGGCACAAAGTCAGCACAGTTGTTGAACGAGTAGTCATCTTGTTTTAAAGTCATTGCAATTGTTGAACTAGCAGTGATCTTGTTTTAAAGTTAGCGCAATTATTGAACTAGCAGTGATCTTGTTTTAAAGTTAGCGCAATTGTTGAACTAGCAGTGATCTTGTTTTAAAGTTAGCGCAATTGTTGAACTAGCAGTGATCTTGTTTTAAAGTTAGCGCAGTTGTTGAACTAGCAGTGATTTTGTTTTAAAGTCAGTGCAGTTGTTGAACTAGTAATGATCTTGCTTTAAAGTCAGTGCAATTGTTCAACTAGCTAGAATAATGAAGGAGGTGTGGCCCGGTTCTCAGTTTCCCATCTCCCACCTGATTATGGGGCCAACCTCCCATCTCCCACCTGTTTGTTGGGCCAGCCTCCCATCTCCCATGCATAATTTTTTAGAGTCCATCTCCCACCAATCCCACCTCCCACCTATTGTTGAGGGCAACCTCCCACCCCCCGACTTCCAGCCACACCCACTTAATAGTATTTATTAATTTCAGATAAGCATATTGGTGCACAATTTCCCTTATATATATGTTTACCCAACATGCAACATTGCAGCGTGATTGTGAAGAATGATAATATGTTTGGTTTTCCCACACACAAGTTAGTGTTTGCTTACCCTATGAGTGTAGTGTCAAGAACTATGACGTAACAAGCTGACTTAGCATGCTGATGTCAGGGATGTGAAGTGTTTATCCACAAACAAGTCCGATACTTATCCTCAGAGTGGAATCTTTCTGAAGGACTGTGTAAATGCTTGATAGCAGACTCAAATTTATATATTTCTGTTGCAGTTTGACAAACAAAAAAGTTTTATAAATGGAGAGTTTCTTTGCAAGATCACAGGCTGCCATTACCACAGTTAGTGGAAATAATTTAAGACACCATGACCATACAACAATTATAAGAATATTGATATAATGTAATTATTATATGGATGAAGTCCAACTAGAGCAATGATTATCATTTGATATGCCTTGACAACGGTTACCGCTAGGATTGCATCATGGGTGGTTTGTTTAGTCCTGGATTAATCCAACAAATTTGTTTGGCCTAATCAAAGGGAGTGTCTACTGATGTAACCTGTGTTTCATTTAACATGGATGTATGTCATCTAAAAGCTGATAATGTTAGAGGAGCAAAAACAATTATTGATGCTTAACATAACGGAAGAATCACTGGGAAGAAAGCTACTGACATCTTTAATCTCTTTTGTCTTCTGTAAAGTTTGTCCCTGTCCATATAATGTCCCCCATCCATGTAAAGTCCATGTAAAATGTAATGTCCCCTGTCCAATGTAATGTCCTATGTAATGTACCCTGTCCAACAGAAACTAATCCATTGTCTTAGTGGAAGTGGCTGACTTTGTTATAAATGCAGTAAGCCAGTAAGGTCTTTTATTTGTTGGTTAAATTTTTTTTTTTAAGTAATCCAAATATGTAACGCCAATAGTAAATAATGAACTAGATTGGCCTAAATTATTTACATCACTGAACAACATTCTTATCTAATTTGTTCTATGCCAGTTGATTCATTCAACTTCATTTCACATACAAAAAGGCATTTATTCTTTTAAAATACAAGTGTTTTTGCACACTTTTGCAGGTTAAATACTGCTGTGGTGAGCGGTGAGCGGTGACAAAGCACTGACGCTCACTGCAGAAGACACTGATGCAACGTACTCGTAGCATTACTTGGACCGAAAAAAATTGCAAACAAATTTTAAGAATATGTTTTTTGTGCTTGGAATGATGTGGAATGATGTTTCATGTAAAATACAACACAATGAAAATGTAAAGAAGTTTTTTCAAAAACAAAAATATCAGGTAAGCGGATACAAACCAACTAATAAAAAAGAAAAGGTCTAACTGGTTGCATGTATACTGTACTCACATGTATACTCTACTTACATGATTCACTATTGTTACTTGGTAGAGACATTGTGTCACCACCATTACTGTGTCAGGCCCACCACTGCACTGACAGCTGTCCTCTTGGGTGACAGCTGGCACTGTCCCCAGATACACTGTGTTGCTCTGGGACACACATTTTTTACATGTTGTATGGTGTAGCTGTATCTGGTGGCAATGCTTAGCATGGATACCCTGGGGTGTAGTCCACTTGTATTGACAGAAATGCCAAGTCCACCACTTGGATGGTAGAACTACTGCTTTTTAAAGTAATTTCTACAGAATCTCACGCGTCTACTGCTTTCAGCCAAAATTTAATGCCAAACCGCAATTTGTCTTGGTGATCGTATTTGGTTATGTGATGACGTGCAACATTTGGAAACACAGCACTTGTGAAGTTTCACAGTGGTCACTTTCCTGTTGGCAATTAGGGGCTGCATCCATACTGCCCTAACGACATCACTTGATTTGTATGCATTGCTGAAGCACCATTAACTTTAATGGTTTCACACCGGAAACTATTTCACTTGGATTTATCATTGGTCATAAACTAACTGCTAACATCTAAGAGGATAATTAATTAATGTTGGGCATCAATCTTTATGTCTAATGTGTGGTCTTTGGCTTCACTGACGTAGTTGTTTTAAGCACATGTTTCTTGTATTTTTAGGGGATTATGAGATATTGCCCCGGTGGCATTAGCAATTCCCTGAAAGAATCGGATGAAATCAGCAAGAACTCAGGGTATTCCACGATGGTGACGGCAGGCACTCATAGGTGCCACGGTGATGTGGTAGGTATTACAGTGATGTCATAGCTGTTACAGTGATGTGGTAGGTGTTACAGTGATGTGGTAGGTGTTACAGAGAGGTGGTAGGTGTTACATTCTCAATTAGCGTTTGTTGCTCTCCTCTGTGTCCCTCAAGTCCAAGTCCTGGTTCAGGACTATAGATTGCCTTTAAAAAAGTTCAACTAACGTCTTTTTACCACCAACCATATTTTATTTCTCCCATGCACTTTGCTCAGCAGGAAACTGTAAATTTGCTTCAAACGTGATTTATTAGGCAGCTGTTGTGCCACATATTGTGATAATCTGACATACCGTGGCGGCAACTGATGAAACTTGAACAAACAAATTAATAAAAAGACATGATATGATGAACTATGGTCAGTTTTTATCAGTACTTAGGACGAGGACAATATCCAGTTTGTGATCAACCCTTAATGGTAATGGTACCTTCAGAGGTGTAATTATCTATTTCCTTTGTGGCAGAACAAATTAAATTACCATGCAGCCTCACTATGTTTAGAACTCCAAAACCAATCTGTTTGCCACTGTCTGACCTTTCCACGGGAGTTTCCTTATGATTTTGCTCAGGCAAAAAGTGTCTGTTCCGGGTCCGTGAATGGGTGAGTCAGCTCAAGCTGCAAGCAGTGCCTCATCTTCCATGGAAGCTGAAGTGTCAACAAAACTGTCAATCTGCACATTGTCATAACCAGTTGATACAAGAGATTAGGGGCCATGTATAAAATGTGTTATGCTTAGGGGATGTGACTGGGTAAGCCTTATGGAGTGTTACATGGGGTGGGAGTGTATTGGTGATTGTTACTTAATCATTAACAAAAAGGTGTTGGCTCATCTAGGTGTTAATATCGGACTGATGGTGTTAATTGCTATGCCAGTGTGTGTGTGTGTCTTAGTGTCATGAGTGTATCAAAAAAGAGAATAACTCCAAACTAACTGGTTTCACTACATGTATTATTAGTGATTACACCTATTAAATGTAGATAAACATTTCATGTTATTGTTTATTAAATGTTATACAGACCTATTTTCTGAATAAATACAGACATGCAACAAATATAAAAATAGAGGTATGCATAATAGGCGGGGAGGTCGGTCTCAAAACGTTTAACACAGGCCAGTGTTATGAAGCATTACACTGGGGGGTATAAAAAAATCCAAGAATAGTCTTGCTTACTTTATGGATAACTCCTTTCTGGTGTGTGATGGTTGGTCACCAATATCTCTGACTGTACTTCTGAAAATGTCTTACACCCTCAAATACATCATAATCTATAAAGAAAAGTGTCTGTCTGTCTGTTGCTACCTATGCATGGCCAAATTTGTGGGCCGATACGGACGAAACTGCAAGGTGACCCTTACGCGGGCATCTGAGGTCAGATGTAAAACTTCTGTAATCAATATAATAATATTTAGTAGGATTGTACAATAAATAAAATTATATGCTCGCAACAGCAACGCCTCTTCCAGGTCATAATTTTTTATAGTGTCAAGTTATTGTATTCAGCATTCTGGATGCATTTGTAAGGATCATAAGTTATTGTATTCAGCATTCTGGATGCATTTGTAAGGATCATAAGTTATTGTATTCAGCATTCTGGATGCATTTGTAAGGATCATAAGTTATTGTATTCAGCATTCTGGATGCATTTGTAAGGATCATAAGTTATTGTATTCAGCATTCTGGACGCATTTGTAAGGATCATAAGTTATTGTATTCAGCATTCTGGACGCATTTGCAAGGATCATAAGTTATTGTATTCAGCATTCTGGACGCATTTGCAAGGATCATAAGTTATTGTATTCAGCATTCTGGATGCATTTGCAAGGATCATAAGTTATTGTATTCAGCATTCTGGATGCATTTGCAAGGATCATAAGTTATTGTATTCAGCATTCTGGATGCATTTGCAAGGATCATAAGTTATTGTATTCAGCATTCTGGATGCATTTGCAAGGATCATAAGTTATTGTATTCAGCATTCTGGATGCATTTGCAAGGATCATAAGTTATTGTATTCAGCATTCTGGATGCATTTGCAAGGATCATAAGTTATTGTATTCAGCATTCTGGATGCATTTGCAAGGATCATAAGCTCTTACAGTGGCTGTGTTTTCTCCCCGTGCAACGCCCTGTAACTCGGCTAGCTATTATATATGACAGTGTTCTGCAAATCTTCTGCGTCTGGTAAAATCATGTCATTGCCATCTCATTTTGAAACAGTCATGAATAGGATCACTTACAGCAGATATCATAGATATTCACGTCACTCAGAATGGGAACCTCTGTGCTGGTTACCATAGCAACATTCCCCACGACTCCCTGGGTTACAATAAGGGTGGAGTTTAGGTCAATGTGCAAAATGTTGCTATAACTTAAGCCAACAATTCAGTCATTTATCTAGTTCATGGATTGCATTTTGTAGTGAGTCAGTGCTTAGTAGGAGTATAATGAGAGGAATGGGAGGTGGTGGGATGGGGACAGGGTAGTCAGGGGAATAATGAGATCAGGGACAGTTTTGAGTCATGTAGTGATTGGAAGGGGGGAAGTGAGAGGGCTCTCTTGGGAATTAATTAAGGAGTAGCTGTGATATTTGCAGTGTAGAAACTGCTACAGTGGTGTAACAGAATTAACGCAGAGTAATAAACTGTTGAAATAAGATTTGATCTGCTGAAAGCATAAAAAACAGGCTGCATTTAAGTTGTGTTTATGATCTCCGTTTATGTATTTAACGTGACTGATTTAACAGGATTGCCAGGAATTTGGGTTTAAAATTGGTGTAGTTCATACACACAAGGAAAAAGCCATTTTATGAATTCTATCTGTTTGAGAGTGGTTGTGAAAGTGAAAGTGAAATAATAACAACTAAAACTTGCCATCTAAGGACACAGATCTAAATTCAAGGTACAGAGTCTGATTGCGTTATCCTAAATTATGTTATACATAATAAAAACTACCTGTATATTTATTCTAATATCTTTACTGCCCAAGGGTGTTTTAACGAACCACCATTTTTTAAGGGTAATTTCACCGTAATCTGTTTAATTTTTAATATGTCAGTAATGTTTTTTTTATGCAACCAGCATACCATTAGTTCAGTTAATCATACATATCTTTGTGCACATATCATAGAAATAGTAATGGTAAACCTGTTCTAAGCAAACATAAAGAGAAAATAGTTGCAAATAAGGTAAAAAAAAATTAAATAATAAGACAAAATGAAGCGGCATGACTGCGATAGGCTGACAGCCAGACAGTCTGGAGATCAATAGTCAAACCAGTGGTTGTAGTAATGACACCAGTATCACAAAGTAGAAAAGTGTGCGATCATATTTGCAAACTGAATCTTGTTTCAAAATAACAGTTTTGTGTGGGCACTAATTCACAATTTCACGTCATTCAATAAAAATTTTTTTTATTTTATCCATGAAAAAATCTGTGTTGTGCCAAGGGCTATCATTAAGTGTTACCATAATTATAAATTGTTATCTAAGTCGTGAATACCATAATTATAAATTGTTATCTAAGTCGTGAATATAAGGCTGTTTTAAATACAGTTTTTAACTAAAAATAAAATACATAATTATCACGTTATGGATTTGAGATGAAAAACAAATGTAATAAAGTAGCAGTAGCATTTCATCAAAATCACTATTGATACTGTTTGTGACACATGTTTTTATACTAACCATCAGATTTTTAATCATGCATATTTACCATGATGTTAGCAGAAGAATCAGAGTCAGATAGCATACGTTATGTAAATGTAATTATGAATATTCATGAATTGATTTGCATATAAATAATATTGAGCACTGCAGCTCATATTTTAATCACATGTTTTGCTGTCTGGCCAGACTAGGTCTGTACGTAGCATGCCCTGACCAGTCCAAGTGTGCATACAGCACGCATATGACAACTGCATGTTGATTTCGGCCCAGTACCAAGAAGCATGCTATGTGTTGTTTAAAGTCCATCCAACAGAAACGTTGTCCAGTATCAGCCCAGTACTGAGAACTATGTTTTGTGCTGTGTAAAGTCTGAATACACAGAATACAGGATGTGTTTAGGGGCAATTGTCAATGTTTCCCAATTTGTACATAGCATACTAGAGGGGGAAGGGGGGTCGAGGCCCAATTAAAAAAAATTTAATGTTGGTCACATGCAAAATAGGACCACAGTTACGTCAGGCAGCGCCACTCAGCGACTACTATTTTTTTTTTTCATAAAACTATTCAGGCACAGCACTGTAATACAGTGTGTGACATCTTGGAGTTGTTAGAAAAACACAAAGCTTGTATCATTAAAATGTTACAGCGATGTATATTTTTTAATCAACATTTTAAAGTACTAATTCATGGAGGGGGGAGTGTATGAGAATTAGTACCCTTGTACGAACAAGTAAATGTTGAAAATTATGAATGATCCCTTAGTCCACAGTTGGCCGTTTTGCGTCTGTGTTGGTGGGTGGGGTGGGAAGACTTTGTACTTGATCCCACTGGACTCTGTCAGGTGGTCGGAGAAATCATCTGGCACAGATCTATTTCGAGGAAGTGGAACCCTAAAATAAGACGCTTCCTACAGACAGGACAAAACGGAGGGCGTTTCAACGAATGCAGTTTTTTTATTATTTAGGTCACCATCTGAACATTATAGTTGTGAAAATTTATTTAAAATCATCTTAAATTTCTTCTATTTACAAAATTTATATTACACTATTTGGATTTGGAAGTACCCCGTATTTATTTGACTGAACATAAAAGGTGTACCAAAACGTACTGGACATATTTTTTATGCAAAAGTTACAATATTCTTATACCATATATGCAAAGGAAACACAAATACAATGTTACTCTGTTGCAAAAGAATACACAAAATAGAAAATCCCTAATGTTGGAACAACTTATCTAATGATTGTGTTAACGCCAGCTGATAAATATATCTCCTAAGGGCAGGATATACATATAGATGTTGTTGGACTCTAAATAAAACATTTACTTCCAGTTCCTTGTCCGCTTGGGGCTTTGGATGCTGATGTTGCCAAATCTTGTTAGACATGTACTTCATCAGCTACTAACTTGAGTAAATACATTTCTTGGATTCTGCACTGCTCGATGTTGCTCTTCTGGGTCTCTTGACAACTGCAATCGTCCGTGAACAGTTATTCAGTTTGATGGAGGATTTTATCAGCATAATGTTCTCACATCTTGTCTTGTCTGGGTCACTACTCAAGGGATGTCTGTTCTAGCACTCAAAGGGATTCATCGGTACAGAGATCAATTTGATAAGCGAGAGCAAGGCACAAAGCTGTGGGCTGTAGTATTGTCATTGTGCCACTTTCAGCTGTTTCTCCATTTTTCTGTGCAGCAAACATTAGTTGCATTCTACTTATCATGCCAAAACGTTTTCTGCCAGCATGCTTTCATTTGTGCGTTTTGTTGATGATTGAGAGCTTTCTGTACGCATCACACATATACTTTGCACCAAAGACAGACTATTGTTTGCACTGGACATACTTCTATTTGCACCAGAACATTTGCACCAGACATACTTCTATTTGCACCAGAGAGATGTCTGTTTGCACTAGATATACTTCTATTTGCACCAGACAGACTTCTGTTTGCACCATGCAGACTTATATTTACACTAGACTGTTTGCACCAGACATACTTCTCTTTCACCAGACATACCTCTCTTTGCACCAGACAGATTTATGTTTGCACCTAACATGTTTCTATTGGCACCAGACATACCTTTATTTGTACCAGACATATTTCTGTTTGCACTAGACATATTTCCTTTTGCACTAGACAGACTTCTATTTGCATCAGACATACTTCTGTTTACAACAGACATATTTCTGGTTGCACCAGTCAAATTTATGTTTGTACCAGACATTTTTCTGTTTGCACCAGTCAGATTTATAATTGTACCAGACATATTTCTGTTTGCACAAAACAGATTTCTACTTGCACTAGTATTTCTATTTGTATCAAATAGACTTCTGTTTACTCCTGGCAGAATACAGTGTGCATCAAACACTTCTGTTTGCACCAGCAAACTACTATTTGCACCAGACAAAATACTGTTTGCATCAGACAAACTACTATTTGCACAAGACGGGTTGATGTTTACATCACACTGTTATTTGAATGAAATATACTTCTATTTGCACTAACCTGTCTTCAGTTTTCGGTAAAAATAAAAAAATCTCTGCATGTCGGTCTAGAATTAAAATCTGTGTGGTTCCATTTGGTGCACCATTTGTGTCGATGACCACTACCTGTCTTGTTTCGCTATAGAAGCTTACATTACAGACCACAGATGTCTAGAACCTATACAGATTTATCCAGAGTGTCATGTTCTGGTCCTAGCATCTAATATCTGGCTTCAGTTTCCTCACCACATCCCTGTGAATGTGTCAAATTAACACGTGCTCCATGGCCAGACATGTCTGCCCATTTCTCCTTTCTAGTTATTTCCAGCCCCCTCCCCCCCCCCGCAACTGACTGACTGGTCTGTATTATAATTTTGTCGGTACTAGTATCTGATGGTTTAGTCCGCTTTTTTTAGAATATCATTGCCAGGTCAACCTTTCTATGTGGTCACTGCGAGGGTGCATGTCATCCTCAGTGGTTGTTTTATGTCCCCAGTTAATGAGCCAGGATGGACATCAAAGTGGTCATCTGAGTCACAAGGGATGTACAGCCCCCAATGTTGAGAGCCAGGTTTTTACATCAAACGTACCGTGCCTGGTCCGGTCTTGAACTGTGGCATGTAAAATGGATGTGCTAACCACTCAGGCCCTTAGCCAGAAATAAAATTTTGCCAGTCTTGAACATTCTAAAAACCCTTAAACACGCGAACGGCCTCCGTGGAAGCCGTTGTTGCGTCTATGACAGCCATTATTGGCCCAATTGATTTTTTTCGTAGGCAAGCCAATGCTGGTTGATGTGATGACAGCCATTACTGGCCCATTTGGTTTTTGTACTGGTAAGCCAATGAAGGTTGAACAAATGACAGCCATTATTGGCCGAATTAGGTTTTCTCAATGGCAGGCCAAGTCCGGTTTAACCATTATTGAAGACGGGCAGACAGGTCCGTGGCTAAAGGCCTGTAACCACTACACTACTGGGCCTCCCCTGATTCTGTCTGCAGCTAACTGCTATGTTTAATCAATGAAATAATTTGTATGTTGCAGTCCAGGCATCTTTCTCCAAAAGCAAATCACAGCAAGTCTTGCCACTCGCTGGGTCCTAGCAGACAACCCCGCAGAGACACCCCATTCCAGCCTCCTGTGAGTAGTACTGAGTGCACGCACACACCCACACACGGCCCGGCCCGGCCCGGCCCACACACACACCCACACACGGCACGGCCCACGCACACACTAGGATCACGCTTCAACATTTCCTAGCCATGCCACACTACTCCTTTTCTCAATTCAAAATATACAAACAGCCCATTGGTTGGGGGATTAGTTTAAATGGTGAGGATTACTCCGCTCAAATTAAAAAATTTGAGACATATCTAATGTATTTTTGTACAATTACAAAATAGAATGTTTAACCACTAGCTACTACCAGAACCTTTTCCTATTTACGCAGGGCGGCTAACTGACATCATGTGACTAGATTTGAAATATGCATAATACTACCCTCTTGTAACAGAAGTACATAGATGCGGTCTGCCCTCTGATGGGGAAAAAACACACTAAATATAACCCTACCATACGTATACGATTCTTGTAATAGTAGTAACATAAATTAACAGGCATTGTGCATGCGTGCGTGTTCGTGCATGCTTTGTGTGTGGTGTGGGTGTGTGTGTTGACTATGTTACTGTTAAATTATAATCTGTGATTAGTACAAATATCTGTGTTCTTGCTTGCCAGGGCTTGTATTGCTATGGAGACATGACTGCGGCACTGGACAGGATCACTCCCAAGTCTCACTACCAATGCAGCAGGTGGGTTAGGTGTGAACTAACCTAGGTGTGAAAGCCTACAGTATGCCCTATACAGTATGCACTATACAGTATGCACCATACAGTATGCACCATACAGTATGCACTATACAGTCATCTCGTTTATCCCCACACAATGGTTTTGGCCGCATTAATTAAATGTGCAGATTGGTAAAATATCCTATTGTTATCTGTCATATTACTATCATTACTAAGCATGTAATGTATCATGAAATATGGCTTGCTCTCTTTGGAGTCGGCCTTCCTCCGTCCGTCTGTCGCCTATCCACAGCATCTGGCTTCTTACTGTTCTTCCCGTTAAGCTGAACTGCATCCCAATCTCTTCCTTCAGGTCATTCACCCTCCTTCCAGTCACCCTCTTTGCTCCTGTATTTCTCCACACACAGTTGTTCTTGCAGCTTCTCTTCTTGTTGATCTGTTTTGTTCATTTATTAATGTAAATGACAATTCAGCACAATCACGCCAGTGTTGCAGCAGTGACTCAGACAGGATTCAATGACCTACTACAGTTTGTTCTCGTCATTTGCAGTAATAATGAAAGCACCACAAGGGTGCAGCACTGGTCCGCAAACTGTCGAGGTAAGGAGGGACAGGAACATTGTGTACTGAAGTATGATGATGATTTTATGAAATAAAAGTTTATATAGTTCTCATTTTATACCACATGGTGTACCATGACTCCACGAGCAAGCAACCAGTGCAGGGCAGCACTTTTGTCCAAAGTTTGCCAGAGATCTCATAGGATACTATTTTTATTTTGTTGTTTGACGTTCAATGTCAATGCCTAGAATACAATGATTTACGCAGTTTCCAGAAAATATTTACAAGGTTAGGTTACTTAGGTTACTGGTGTTGTTTGGTCCTAATGGAAAAGTGGGAAGGTCCTCATGGAAAAATCTGGAAGGTCCTCATGGAAAAGTGGGAAGGTCCTCATGGAAAAGCAAGAAACATCCTCCTTCACTCAAGTTCTGTCATTATTTAGCTGTTAATACAAGTAGCCACTGGCCATTTTGATGTTTACAGTGAACGCATGCACGGGAAAATGTAAAATCACTTGAGACCAGAGAAATAACATGCCTGGAATGTCCTTGTGTGCAAAATGTACACTGATTTAAACTTTTTTTTAACATTACAAAAAATATGACCTTTCGTCCAACAATTGGGACAAAGAGGAAAGTGGTATTTCCCTTCTAATCCTAAAAACGGTAATGTTGACACCTGTGACATGAAAGCATTAATTAATTGCTCAGCTGTGCCTGTTGTGTATGTAGCCTTTGACACGTATTGTTTAGCTACAACTATGAATAGTTGTAACACTAAAAATGTGTTTTACATTGATGATGAACTGTTGGTTCCAGATTGTGGGGCTGCTGATAAGGGAGAAAATGGGAAATGGGTCCCAAAGAACGGAGAGAGAAGGGAGAATAGGAGATTCCGGCGACGCAGCACAGCTTTCTCAAAGCTCTTCACATTCAGAAAGTCTCGCAAGCCTTTGTACAGAAGCATACCAGGTGGGTGTCTGGTTCAGTCACCAGGGGCACTGCATGCTAAAGTGTCTTCTAGGGGGCGCCATATGTATCCCACTATGAAGCAGGTGTCAGCAAATTCTTAGCACATGCCTTCTTTTATGCCTACTTTTGTTTTGAAGAAATGTACATTTAATATTGATATTTCATAATAATAACTACTGTTACCTCATGTCCTCCAGTTCTATATTTACGTAGTGAGAAGAATAATTTCTATCACTGTTTTCATACCCATTCAATGTCTTAAAAATTTGATCTCTTAACCTCCTTGTCTCTAGGGTTGTTTTTTACAATCCGCTTGACTGTAGCATTGTCTGCCTGGTTGTGAAATTGTGACTGCACCATTGTGACTGCACCATTGTAAGATTAGGGCAGCCTAATTGAAATTGTGACTGCCAGGTTGTGAGATTGGGGCAGCCTGATTGAGATTGTAATTGCCAGGTTGTAATGGCAGCCTGACTGAGATTGTGACTGCCTGGTTGTGAGACTGGGGCAGCCTGACTGAGATTGTGACTGCCAGGTTATGAGATTGTGTCTGTCTCATCATGAGATTTTGTGTTGCAGGAGATCTGCGAGCAAGTGAGATCACAATGAGTGAGTCGGACCGCATCCAACTGATGGTGCTAGTGAAGGAAGGCAAGATCTCCACGAATGACGCACTGGAAGAGGTTGGCTTAATGTCATCAATCACCATCATCTTAACGTACTATCAAAAACATTGTAATTTGTAATAAAATGTTATGCGCATACTTTATATATTACCATATATATATATATATTATATGGTAGCAAAGTTATAAGGGTTTTCAGTGAAAAACTTATTTGTCCAAAAGGTACATACTTGCAGAATAATTGTTTAAATTATGCAAAGTGTTCAGGGGCAGTACTGATTTATTCATCAGCTGTATTAATGTGTATGCTGTAGTGATTTGTACAAGGGCAGCAATGATTTGTACAGGGGTGGCACATATCTGTACAGGGCGGCACATATTTGTTCACACATAATACTAATTAGTATAAGTATAACAGTAATTTGAATAGGGGCTTTGCTTTTTGCAGGTGGCGACCATAAACTATTGTTTTTCCCATTTAAACCAATACTAAGTCACTAAAATTCCTGTAATACTATAGAAAGTACACTTGTATAGTAACCTACCTACAGTAGCATTTTCATCAAATCCAACTATTTTTTATTGACAAAATCAACACGGAAGATGTTGCCTGTCATTTGTCGTTCAAACAAACTGGATTCTGTCTTGATACACCAGAGATCCTTCCATTTCTGACGTGCATTTGCTGCCAGCCATTCACTGCAGATTTTAATGTGGACACAACGTGTTGTAGTCCTCAAATGTGGCAGTGTCCCTATTCAGAAATAATTTTCCATCAAACAAAAAATTGTCAAAAGGAGGAACCGTCTCAAAATCATTGTATGACATGAACCCAGAGGTCAATTAATGATGTGTCCCCAGGTGAAGCGCTATGAACCCAGAGGTCAATTAATGATGTGTCCCCAGGTGAAGCGCTATGAACAGAAAATGCACGAGGACTGTTTGCGAGCGATGGACGAGACACACGCATCAGACGTAAAGGTACACACTGACTCCATACAGCATGCATGCAGCATGTTACGTTTGGTATCTGCACAGTTTGTTGCGTTATCTTTGTAGTTTATGTCATGTCTTGTGGTTGCAAATCACTCTTGTTCTGTAACATTGATTTTATCCTTTTCCCAACTGATGTACCTCTCCCTGTGAGCAAATCCCTTTTCCTTCCGCACTGCATTTTCAGTCCAATTATCTGTTAGCAATGATTCATACTCTCCGTGCCATTAGGATGCTGTAATGTTGTACAGCCCGGGGCCAAAACGATACATCACAATATGATGCATATTGCAAAATGTGAGTTAGAGGGCTAATTATTTACTGAGCAGATTAAGAAGTGAAATTGGGTTTGGTCTGGTTTCTATGTTGTCCGCATATCCTTGCAACTCTCAACACCGGGAATGCCATCGGAAGAACTAAAGGGAAATTAAATCACATTTCCCTCCATAATGTTCCCAATAGTGTTGAGTATTACAAAGGAACATCAACAACATCAAAAATTTCTTTCTTTCGGTTGAGCACAAGGGCATTGAAAACAAATGGATTTTAGTACGAATGTGGGTGAAACATAATTTGCCATGTTTTGCATTTTGTCGATGCACAACCACTATTTGTTTGTGCTGACAATCCGTTGCTTCTCAAGGATCATCCAAATTATTTTATTTTGTGTATTGTCACTGCATAAATAATGGCTACTTTGCATCATGTATTGTACATATCATAAACAAAGGTATCATGGTACACTCGTATATAATTCTGACCCCCACAATCCACTAGTTAGATGTCCACTCTTGTTTTACCTGTCTTTCTTGACAAGTTATCTTTATTTGCCGTGTTTTTCAGATTCCCATTTGTTTGTCAAAGTCCAATAAAGGCTCCCTTCTTGACCTAGTGAAGCGCTCTGTACGGAGGCTCAAGCAAGCCCAACTCATAAAAGGTACAGAATCAAGTACAATAATTTAACTTTGGACACTAGGTGGCACTTCAATAGCTTGGGCATCGTTGTGTGGTCACATATTAGAATTAGTCAGCATTCATGCATGCACACTGGTGTGTAGGACATGTGCAAAACATTTTGGCAAGTTTACAGTTTTTCATTATTAAAAATTTACTCTGTTCATCATCATTTAATACAAATATTTCTTTGATTATTACTGAGTATATGGTCTGAGTCTGAGTATATAATTGTCTACGAGTTCAATATTAATATTTTAAGAAGCTAACATGTAGTCGATATTAGACATGTTAAATTTTTAACAAAATGAACGAAAAACAGACTACTGAAAAATATGGAATTGAGGAGGGACATTTAAGTAAATAATACACTCAGAATGTATTACTTATTGTTTTATCTTTTGTGTTTCAATGGTTTTTATTTGGTTTACTGTGCTGCCTGTGTCGCTTTAAGTACTGTTTTACTTACAGAGTAACTCTGATTTGTGAACATACTTAAATATACTTTGTTCAAGACTATGCATATATATATATATATATATATACTTTGTTTAAGACTATAAAAGTTATTCATCTTTAATCCCACACATAATTTTATTGTTTAATTTATAATTTGATATGGGTGGTTGTCACATATTATCGACCAAATTATGGTCTTTGGGAAGTCTCCCAGACCGACATGATTCCATACTTACGTGATGAACATTAATATTTATGGATTTATGCATTTTGTATTAATTGGTATAAATTTATGTTACATGCCTGATTCCTGTGACATTAGTTGGCGGTCTACACTGATGATTACTACATGTTGCTGTTGTGTGTTTCAGCGCATTCAAAGAGTGTCCTGTCTGTAGACGATGGCTATCTCGTGCCTCAGTGCTGCTGCGCTGCCCACCATGGGTCCATGTGGTCAAACGGACCAGGCAGACCTCGCTCAGGCCACACTGACTACCCACCACTTGACCACAGCAGACAGTTTGTGGAATGGCCGTGGCATGAGGGCGGGCTGGACATGAGCGGGTGTGGAGAGTGTGACACGGTCAGAAGGAACAGACTGGACATTCACCATTGTCCAAGCTGCCATATGTCACAGGCTTCGTTATTGCCATGGCAACAGAGTAAGCATACATCCCATGCCTCATTGTTACCATGCCAACAGTGTAGGCACGCATCACATGCTTCACTTTTACCATGCCAACAGAGTAGGCATGCATCACATGCTTCATTGTTACCATGTCAACATGGTAGCCATGCTTCACAGGCATTACTGTTGCCATGGCCACAGAGTAGGCATGCTTCACAGGTGTCACTATTGCCATGGCAACTGAGCAGGCATGACATATGTGACAGTTGCCACTGTGCGACAATGTCCCATCACCTAGACACTTCGACACAACGGTGGTCAACAGTGGACCGTCCACTGTCGCGACTGCGGTGTAGTTACTGTGATAACAGCATGTGTTGTCATGCACACTGCCGTCACCAGTACTATCCACCAGGGCGCAGCATTAGTGTGTACAGCAGCATTTGCGATGACATTCATCGACCATGTGCAATGAACCTTGAATGTGAATCATTGATGCGTGACCATAAGGCATTTTCACCACCATCGTGTTCTTGTGGACTAGCACCGAATCATACACCTAGGTGGCAGCACAATTACCAGTGCGTCCCAGACATAGGTGGTACTGCAGACAGTGCAGCGCCACCTGTATTGGCTTGCCACAACTCGGTCGACTCTCTCCCCAGCTACAGCGACGCCTACTCGGGAACGATCAATCCAGATTTCATTTCGATGATTTCCCTGAATTCTCCCAGCATATGGGAGCCACGGGACTGCGCATGTTGTCATGGGGACAAACCCAGGATCCAGAGGCTGGAGAACTTTGGGACTGAGACACAGGGTGTCGGATGGGAAGAGTGTTGCCAGGGACTGCTGGATCCAGTGGGGTTCAGCCCTCACAGACCCATGGGAAGGCAGGATGTCGGAGGGAGATGGCGGCCCTCCGAGACACAGTCCGTACCTGACCTTTGTCACCAACCAGATGGACAGGTAACTGGTCACCGATGGACATTGTATTGTTTTGTCTTGAACATGTTGTTTTGTGGGTAGGTTAAAATCCGTATTTTTTACTTGAAACTCATTATAAATCCATATAATTTCATCGGTCTATCAACCTATTGCAGATAGATTATGATTGAGTCTACCCATATATCAGGCTGACTTGTTCACATCATAGGGCATTACGGACACAATTTGCATATAAATGCTTAATTTATTGCAGAAGTGCTCAAGTATAACCACTTAGTCATAGTTAATAGTTATAGTCATAGTTAAAATAAGTGTATTTTGAGATGTCAACTTTTTTATTTCCTGAAAATTTGTCGATTTTACATGGAATGACCCACATGCTTGCATTATAAACCAATGTAGTTGTATTCAACCCATGAACTATTGCAATTGACCCTTTGTGTAGCATTGTAGTTGATATTTTTAAGTGTCATAATTATAATTGATTTTGTTGAAGTGCTGTAATTATAATTGCCGTGGTATTATAACTGATTTTTGAAGCATTGTAATTATAATTGATTTTCTGACATGTTGTAATTGGGTTTTTATGATGCTATGTAATCATAATTGACAGTTGTAATTGATTGTTGTAACTGGTGCGCAGAAATACGTTATGTATATGCACATTTTCTGCTGTCTGCACATTTCAATCTGTTCACATTGTTTGCTGTCTTCCATAGATACACCCCTCCGGTAGACTTGATTCCGTCCAGTTGTTCACTGACCTGAAGGAGGAAGACGAGGAGACGGAGGGCGAGAACACAGATGGGGAGAGCAACCCTCATGGTGAACATAATAATAATATACACTCACTGAATGATAATGGCTTTATGCACGAGTTGCTTCAGAATGTTGTATTGAGCGAGCTGGCAAGACCAATACAACATTCCGAAGTGCATAAAAACCATTAACGTTCAATAAGGTATTTGAAATTCTGTATATTTTAATTGGATAATTGCCCTATTGCATTCCGATTCTGATTGAGCATTGCCATCAGTCAATCTATGAAATCCACTAGGCTTTGCTGGAATTGAGTGTCGCCATATACCTACATCAAACAAAATCTGCTAAGCTTTCAAATTGTCCAAGATGTCAGTGACAGATGTCAGCTTATGTACAGATGAGTGACCATTGAGTGACTGTTGTGTTTCCAGTGTCCATGTGTGACGTCAGCTCTGGTGCGGAGACGGATGACGAGGAGTCAACGCTCAACGGGATGTCACCTTTCACTGTCAGCCATCACAATGACATCGACGCAGAGACAGATGACAGAGAGATAGAGAAACAACAAGTCACTGGTGACAGTGATGTCACTGGTGACAGTGATGTCACTGGTGACAGTGATGTTACTGGTGACAGTGACGTGACTGGTTCTACTGTCAGTGTGGCTGACACCAGAGGTGATGCAATGGTTGTCGGTGACACAGTCAGTGTCGACCAGGACGACACGACTGATGACACTGATGTTGACATGGCTGATGTCACCGATGACAACGCTGTTAAGGAACCATCGTTTTGTCGGGCACATGAAACGACGTATAACTATACATTAATAGGTGGCGGCATACAACACTGCTACCCACTATTGGCATCGGATGCTGATGAAGAGTGCTGCCCCCTATTGGGCGATGTTGGCAAAAGTGGGATAACGGGAGGTGCGGACCTCCTCGCACTGAGGGACTCTGGCTGCTACGTGGCAAGTCAGGACAGTTCCCTGGACAGCAACATGCCTGAGGGTAGCAGTTGGACAACCAGCTGACATCTATGATATGCCTGAAAGTAGCAGTTGGGCAACCAGCTGACATCTATGATATGCCTGAAAGTAGCAGTTGGGCAACCAGCTGACATCTATGATATGCCCAAAGGTTGCAATTGAGCAACCAACTGACATCAGCAAAAAACAAAGGTTGGGCAACCAGCTGATGTCAGCAAGATGCCAATTGGCAACAGTTGGGCAACCAGCTGATGTTTGCAAGATGCCCAAAGGTAACA
Organism: Lamellibrachia columna; assembly: GCA_963662155.1. Classification (NCBI taxonomy): domain Eukaryota; kingdom Metazoa; phylum Annelida; class Polychaeta; order Sabellida; family Siboglinidae; genus Lamellibrachia; species Lamellibrachia columna. Next base: position 48,250,686 of record OY759270.1, read on the forward strand.
GCTGGGCAACCAAATATCAACAAAATGCCTGAGGGTACAATTAAATGATCTCTATATGTGCAGATACTGCTACAAAACGTTTTGTTTTAGCCAACGGCAAACTGGATATTGAGCATCAGAAAAGTACAATAACAAAACCAGATATTTTTGATCAAAGTACCACAGTGTTGATCAAAGTACCACAGTGTTGATCAAAGTACCACAGTGTTGTGACATTGGTGATATCATTAACATTTACATGAAGCACATTTATTTTATTACTATGCATATATTCCAGAATTGCTTGTGCATGTATTTTTTATTTATATAACTAGTATATCAAATAAGCTTAGTCACACAGATGTGTACATTCTGTTGTGCCTTTTAAAATAAAGAACAAATCATGATGTTTTATTACACAATGTCATGGTGTCACTAATAGCTTGCTTTTATTATCATACCAACCTGGGTACAATGCAATACTCACTGGATGGCATGCAAAACAAACCACAATTTTTTTAGAAGTTCTCTGGTAATTCTGGGTAATTTTTAGACTGATAAGGCATAATTTTATATGGCTTATGTTCACCATAAAAGATTGGGTTTATAAACAAATATTGTAAAGTAATCCTGGTCTACTATAATAACTGGTGATTCCAATGTTTATTAAAATGTGTTTTTGACAGTTTTTTCCCATTATATTTTCTGTATAACGTTTATGATTTGATGGTCTTACCAAAAAATATTGTACCACAGAATTAATGAATGACAACCACACACGTGAATCTGATTTGCAACATCATTACAAAATTACTTTAATCAAAAATTACTTCTCAATGTCCACCAGTGGGCAAATCAATCTAGTGAGTCCGAAAACAGGCCTCTTTGTAGATCAGGAATTCAATCATAAGGAGGGTTCCATAGAATCCCATGAACCCCTTTAGATCTGCCTGCGATGTGTCATATTGGATCTGGTGGAACAGTTCACATATGCCTAGTTGAAATCTGTGTTACTTTTTATAAAGATCTGAAAAGGATCTAGAATGCAGCCATAAATATTTCACAAGAAAAATTACACATTTGGCAGATCGAGTGCTGCCTTGGGACCACGATAACATAAAGCACCTCACATCATACATAATAATTTAATACACATATATTGCAGGTGATCGTCATAAAAAGATGGTACATTTCCTGGTTACTTGGTGCCCCAGACACAGATACTGCTGCGCACAGTCAACACAAATGGTACAGGAAAGTCATGGACAAAATGAACATGCCCAGCATTACTCCCAAATTATCTACAGAACATGCAGAATAATTAATTAGTAGTAATTAACTCAGTAAGCACCATGAATGTGAACTGTTGACTTGCATAACAGCAAAACGAACATGTTTAAATAATACAACCAATATTTTACGATAATGCTTTCTCTCGCATGGTTGTTAAGGCAGGGTTTACACAGTGAAATTAGTTCAACCAACTAATCTTCTACAACCAATCAATGATTTGTCTGCTTCAACATTTGTACATGTATTTATACAACAAGATTAGTTAGAATCAACACCACAGATTATACATTTGTTGGAGTCGGCTGAAGGAAAACTGACATGTTGACCTTTCAGGAAATATCTCAGGTTTTATACATCAGTTGAAAAAGAGAAAGTAGCAACTGCAGTATTTGAATCCACTGTGGAACACAAGGCACTTTCATCAGCTTGTGTTCGATAAACTCATTAATTGCTTTGTTGTTGAGAACTCCTTGGAGCTGACTGGTACTACTGATTGACCAGTGCTGTGTGAGGCATTGTGCCAGAGTGTGTGATCCCACGAGAGGACGGGACTGAGTTATGAGGAAAGCCACCAGCAATCAACTAGAAGGAATCGTCAAATTGAAGACAAGAAGGACGCCCAGGGGAGGGAACGTTTACATTACATTAAGTTTAATTTTGGAGTTTTGGACATCATCATAATTAATTTGGAGAAATCCCAAATCACTAGCAAGTCAGTTGTAAATAAGGCACTGATTAAATTCCCTCCATAATCAGAATGCTTGTGAAGTTGTTATCCATTGCTCACACTGACAGAGTCAACTGGTTTGATGTCAACTCAAATGGCTGGGTTATAACATTCCCTTAATTTGAGGTTTACAAAGGACTTCTATAATCAAAATTCCTATTCCATATTTTTGTTTTGATATGTCTTCCCCTAAATATTTAGACTTTTCAACACTGAACTCAAGGCTGGTTCTTATTAAAGGTAAGGCAATTAAAAGACCACGATGAGCTCACCAGACATAGCTAAGAATAAGATCAATACAACTTGCCATTTAGAGTGAAAGGGTGATTCAGTGTACACTTGCAAAAATTTTGACAATTGTGAATGATCATTGTGGACTGTATGCACTGACACGCATTACAGTCTCAAGAATCTGTTTTCATAATATTCACACTTTGTCTGTGACTACAGAGACACCTAGTGGATTCCTGTGAACCACCAATCGTTTTTTAGTTATCCCCAATGCCACTTGGAGTCGCCTCACATGTTGCTTGTCAGCCACTCCATACTTGTGGAAGTCGGCTTCGTCAATTTGACGCAGATCTTCCACGCTTGAGACGCCCCCTCGTTGGAGACTATCACTGTACATCGGCAGTCCAGCCGCAGTCAGGAACTCGTTCACCGGTGTTGTTGCCATGACAACTGGCTCAACATCACTGCTGCCATCTAGGGTGTTGTTTGGAATCTAAAATCAATGATTCATGTCATTAGGGCATGTTGCATTTTATCGCCGCTTTCTTGTTAGTTCTAATTCTGAAACTACGTAACATCACTTAGAAGTATTAAGCAGTGCTACAAATATTTAGTTGCAGGTAAATAAATACTTTAAAGTAACATAGTATTTCTGGAATGATCAGCATAACCAACACCTCCTACAGCATTCATAAAAATAGTCTGACGTCTTGTTCGACATAGTTAATTTGTTATGTTAAGGTTTATACATAATTAGAGTATGAATTCAACCATAGCACATCAGCACCACAGACAGTTTCTTTTCCTATAATTTAATATAATTATATGTGGCACTATCTTACATAGTCACTAACAGAAAGTATTTTATTAAAATGATTCTCCATTTTAACGCCCACACTTGAAGTATTAACCAAGCAACTTTGCACACTGAGAAACAATATTTATTTGTATATTATCAGCTAAGATCCTGAGATATTTATTTTGACATTATTATCATTCTGCCTTAACCATTACTGCCCTAACCATTAATGTTCATAAAAACACACCTGGGCAGGCAAAATGTTACAATAAATATAGTTTATATTCTGTGACATGATTTTATAATAAGAACGATAGAGGCACTCACCACTGTTCTGCCTTGCTGTAACAAACACTTGATGCGTTCCGCCTCTAGTACCTCCGCCACACTGCAGAGGTCACTGTGCAACTCATCAGCGTACCGCTGTACAAGCGCTGCAGGGATGCCACTAGCACCGGTCTGGGTAAACACAACATTATGTTTCAGTTGGAATGAAGAAAAAAATAATGAGAAATTCAACATGAGCAAAAAAGTTGGGATAACCAATATGGCTTAACACGAACACTGTACGTCTAAACACGAACACTGTACGTCTAAAGGCCTGTTACAGCTACATGAACGATTTTCATCCAATTATGTCATGCAATACATGTATGACATAATCGGACCAAATTCACCCGTGTAAATTCCCTCACAAGACCAGCTAGTGAGGCCAATTTGTGGCTGTGATTGAGCCGTAGAATTGGAACTGGTTCCAGTTCTGACAGGTGTAATTTTTGAAGCAGTGGCCAATCAGTGACCACCGCAACAAGCAGGTGCTGTACTAGTTGTGACCTTTCATCAAAGTTCAAGTGGAAATTAATGCAAGTCAACAGATCCACTTGTAGTGTCTAGACATGTTGTTTATGTAAATGCACACATAATTTGTTTGAGCGTCATCGTGTGACGCCATGTTGCAGAACATAACTGGATAAAAATCGTTCGTTTAAACAGACCTTGACTGAGTGTATCACTCACCTTGTGGGAGTAAGGCTCAGCTGCGAGGTCTATCCCATCCTCCGTTAGCTTGGTGGTCATTACAGCATCCAGAGCTCTCGAGTTCCCGACAGATCTGTCCTCGTTTAACGACCCTGCAGAGGTCGATGCATCTTTCTCTGCCCGTCCACTCACGTGAGTTGTAGCTGTGTGCCGATTCACTGACAGCAGTCGGACCCCGGCTGTTTTCACACTGGGCTGGTCAGTCTTGTCTGCTCGTGCAACGTCTGGCAGAGTACTGGACAGTTGTATCAAGTGCACAGATGTGTTATCACAGTGATTTCCTGGTGTTGACACTGTCACTACGTGTCGGCCAGTGTCACTAGATGGTGACACGGTCCAGTTTGGGACTTTCGGTCCTGGTGGTGTTTCATGATTGTGACTGCGACTGTAACAGTGACCTTCAACTTTGACCAGTCTTCGAGAAGACCGACCTTCTACCAGATTAGTCAACTCCAGTTGTGTCACATAATGACACTGTGAAGATGCCCTTGGTTGTGTCTTGGCACCGTTCCTATGGCCAACACTGTTGCTATGGACGACATGGTTGCTATGTAAAATATTGTTGCCATAGACAATATCACGATCACACACAGTAACCACATGGTTTACATAGTTATCTCTTGAATGTGAAAAACGATAACCGCCTGAGGGCGTCATAGTCTGACACTGGTTACTTGCAGGACACTGGTTACTAGCAGGGATCGTCATGGCAACCTGCACCCTGTCAGTCGTCATGGTTTTTGAAGACACATTGGTGTGCTGCAGTGAATCGTCATGACATCTGCCATTGGTGAGTCCACGAGCTGCTGGGGGGTCTTGGCTGGGGGCAGTCTTGTTGTTTCTTATAGTATAATTCCCTTGCCTGTTCACATCATAAAGAGTATCTTTTCCACTCGACGTTTCTGGATGATATATTTTATCTAATGATGTACTGGCATAGTAGGCGGAGTCACAAGATGACACGCTGGGTATTGATTGGCTCGATACAGAACTGACTTCAGCTTTCTCAATCGGCTCGTCCACTGTGAAAAAGAAAGTGAAATTTAGCAGTACAACAAAGTGTTAACACTGTAAAGTACTGTCTTATCAGGATAATATGAATCATTATTAAAACTATGTATGGTAGATTTGTATAATTATCCTTGTCGCACCTTCATCATAGCCTTGTAGCATCTGCGCAGCGGTCAGAATCCTGGCTCTGTCCTCTGCATTAGAAATGTTTAGCATGTCGAGATCAGCCTCCTCAAGGTCACTGAAGAGATCCAGGGTCTCATACCCATTGAGCATGAATACTGCAATGAGATGCTGCAAGGAAATGTTTAAATATTTAACAAGATTACCATCCAAAACAAACACCCACTGGTGTAGTTAGCCTTACGATATACTTTTGCCATTTTTCCATTTATTTTTCATCGGACCCAGTCAAAGGTAATGAAATACTTTGTCCGGTGATTTCACCAAAAGTAAATAATAAATTTGTACAAATGTTGTAGTGGATATTTGGTAGTAGGTATGTTTAATTTTTTTGCAAATAAATATGAGATAAGACGAGCAAACATTCTAATTGAGGAGGGTCAATCAAATGAATTCAAATTGCTAACATTAGTTTAGTAGGACTATTGGCGGACAAGCTTTCTACAGAGTAACTTGGAGAATATACACTACGCCATTGTGTTAACAACGCACAAACTGGATTTAACACGTAGTGCAGATAAACGCTTCATGTGACTGTGTAATGTGGCTATACCTGAAGGCTGAGTCGAGAGAGAAGTTCCTCCACTGTGCGAGGTTTCGAACGTCTTCGATGGGTGCGGAGCTTTAATAGTGGTTGCCATGGCAATTCTTCCCCTGATAACACCTCGACGTGGCTAGGTTGGAATGTGCCTGTGTGGCCGTGCAATTCCCCGAGCCACACTCCATTGTCACGGCAACCCAGCACATGGAGAATATCACCTGCCTGTGACATAACAGATTGTGATGTGTGCGTGTGTGCATGCGTGCATGCATACTGATAGACATGGTCACAACTGTTGCCTTAGGAACTGGGGTCTTACTGCCATATTCAACCTATTAAGCATAAATGCCCTAATAAGAATAAACCCCTATTTTTATCAACAATCTTCAATGATCAATCTCCTAGAATCCAAATTGTAACTTGTCCAGCGATGTCAAGGCTCACTGATAACAGTAGATGAAAGTTACAGTTACATGGTGATATTCTGTTGTCCCTTTGCCTACCTGGGAAGGTATAAATAGCTGGTAGCTCCAACCACCTGGGAAGGTATAAATAGCTGGTAGCTCCAACCACCTGGGAAGGTATAAATAGCTGGTAGCTCCAACCACCTGGGAAGGTATAAATAGCTGGTAGCTCCAACCACCTGGGAAGGTATAAATAGCTGGTAGCTCCAACCACCTGGGAAGGTATAAATAGCTGGTAGCTCCAACCACCTGGGAAGGTATAAATAGCTGGTAGCTCCAACCACCTGGGAAGGTATAAATAGCTGGTAGCTCCAACCACCTGGGAAGGTATAAATAGCTGGTAGCTCCAACCACCTGGGAAGGTATAAATAGCTGGTAGCTCCAACCACCTGGGAAGGTATAAATAGCTGGTAGCTCCAACCACCTGGGAAGGTATAAATAGCTGGTAGCTCCAACCACCTGGGAAGGTATAAATAGCTGGTAGCTCCAACCAAATCCATTCATTGAGTCTCTTGCCAGTCACTTCCATTGAGATGTGTCCGGCAGTTGAAAAAAGTGGCACCACCTTATTATGTTGCTTATTACAACATATTTTGTGAGTTTCAAACTTTTCCAAACGTACTGTACACTTAATAGGTTGAATACGGTATTTGGTTTTACAAATTCAGTGTCCCGTGTAAATTTTAAAACAAACTTGTAATGCTACTGAGAAAGCTACTGTGGAAGCTACAGTGGAAGCTACTGTGGAAGCTACTGTGGAAGCTACTGTGGAAGCTACTGTGGAAGCTACTGCATAAATCACAAGACGTGTCTTCTTATAACACGGCTAGTGACTAGTGACCAACCTGCAGACTGAGAGCCTCTATATCGCCAGGGCCGGGGACATAATCAACTTTCACCTTTGCCCTGCGACACAAGTGATGCGTGAAATCGTCGCTACTGTTTACAGAACCGCGACTGCTGTTGCTGCTGCTGCCACCTGTTTAGAATGTGAGACATTAATAATAATATATTTAATTTTTTATAGTGCAGATCCAAGACTTTTTGTAGTGCTTTGCAGAATAAAAAAAATTAATATGGTCTACAACTGTTAAATTAACAAATAGATTTAAATACTATTACAAATAATACTTATTTAAAAATAAGAATAGCACTATATAATAATATAATAAAATAAATAAATAATAATATGAATAAATAACATACATAAATATTAAATATTGTTTATATATATATATATATAATTACAATAATACATTATCTAGACAAATAATTTTGTTAAATAATGCTAACTAATGTGAATGAGATTACGAAAATATTCATTAAATAAAATATTCATTAAACAAATTACTGAGTAGAGCAACTATAGTGTTTGTTTGCAACATATAATCAAATGCGGTTCGAAATTGGCCGAGTGCAAGAGTGTCCGAAGTTTTAATGTGGTTAGTGTTCCATAGAGTCACCATAGCCACTGCGGACGTGCCATCCTCAATCTTCACAGCTATTTATAAAGCTGAGAACATTGACTGATTGAAGGAAATTTCATGACAAGCATAATGATATCAACTGTATTCCAATTATTAGTTTTTGTAGAATAAAAAATGTTTTTCAATTTTACAGGAAAAGTAAGAAGATGAACCGCAATGTCTACTGTAAGGGGAAATAGACAACAATGCCATAGCAATGTCTAATGTAAGGGGAAATAGACAACAATGCCATAGCAATGTCTACTGTAAGGGAAAATAGACAACAATGCCATAGCAATGTCTACTGTAAGGGGAAATAGACAACAATGCCATAGCAATGTCTACTGTAAGGGGAAATAGACAGCAATGCCATAGCAATGTCTAATGTAAGGGGAAATAGACAACAATGCCATAGCAATGTCTAATGTAAGGGGAAATAGACAACAATGCCATAGCAATGTCTACTGTAAGGGGAAATAGACAACAATGCCATAGCCTACTGTAAGGGGAAATAGACAGCAATGCCATAGCAATGTCTAATGTAAGGGGAAATAGACAGCAATGCCATAGCAATGTCTAATGTAAGGGGAAATAGACAACAATGCCATAGCAATGTCTAATGTAAGGGGAAATAGACAACAATGCCATAGCAATGTCTACTGTAAGGGGAAATAGACAACAATGCCATAGCAATGTCTAATGTAAGGGGAAATAGACAACAATGCCATAGCAATGTCTAATGTAAGGGGAAATAGACAACAATGCCATAGCAATGTCTAATGTAAGGGGAAATAGACAACAATGCCATAGCAATGTCTAATGTAAGGGGAAATAGACAACAATGCCATAGCAATGTCTAATGTAAGGGGAAATAGACAACAATGCCATAGCAATGTCTAATGTAAGGGGAAATAGACAACAATGCCATAGCAATGTCTACTGTAAGGGGAAATAGACAACAATGCCATAGCAATGTCTACTGTAAGGGGAAATAGACAACAATGCCATAGCAATGTCTAATGTAAGGGGAAATAGACAACAATGCCATAGCAATGTATAATGTAAGGGGAAATAGACAACAATGCCATAGCAATGTCTACTGTAAGGGAAAATAGACAACAATGCCATAGCAATGTCTACTGTAAGGGAAAATAGACAACAATGCCATATCAATGTCTACTGTAAGGGGAAATAGTCAACAATGCCATAGCAATGTCTAATGTAAGGGGAAATAGACAACAATGCCATAGCAATGTCTAATGTAAGGGGAAATAGACAACAATGCCATAGCAATGTCTAATGTAAGGGGAAATAGACAACAATGCCATAGCACTGTCTACTGTAAGGGGAAATAGACAACAATGCCATAGCAATGTCTAATGTAAGGGGAAATAGACAACAATGCCATAGCAATGTCTAATGTAAGGGGAAATAGACAACAATGCCATAGCAATGTCTAATGTAAGGGGAAATAGACAACAATGCCATAGCAATGTCTAATGTAAGGGGAAATAGACAACAATGCCATAGCAATGTCTACTGTAAGGGGAAATAGACAACAATGCCATAGCAATGTCTACTGTAAGGGGAAATAGACAACAATGCCATAGCAATGTCTAATGTAAGGGGAAATAGACAACAATGCCATAGCAATGTATAATGTAAGGGGAAATAGACAACAATGCCATAGCAATGTCTACTGTAAGGGAAAATAGACAACAATGCCATAGCAATGTCTACTGTAAGGGAAAATAGACAACAATGCCATATCAATGTCTACTGTAAGGGGAAATAGACAACAATGCCATAGCAATGTCTAATGTAAGGGGAAATAGACAACAATGCCATAGCAATGTCTAATGTAAGGGGAAATAGACAACAATGCCATAGCAATGTCTAATGTAAGGGGAAATAGACAACAATGCCATAGCACTGTCTACTGTAAGGGGAAATAGACAACAATGCCATAGCAATGTCTACTGTAATGGGAAATAGACAACAATGCCATAGCAATGTGTACTGTAAGGGGAAATAGACAACAATGCCATAGCAATGTCTACTGTAAGGGAAAATAGACAACAATGCCATAGCAATGTCTACTGTAAGGGAAAATAGACAATGCCATAGCAATGTCTACTGTAAGAGAAAATAGACAACAATGCCATAGCAATGTCTACTGTAAGGGAAAATAGACAACAATGCCATAGCAATGTCTACTGTAAGGGGAAATAGACAACAATGCCATAGCAATGTCTAATGTAAGGGGAAATAGACAACAATGCCATAGCAATGTCTAATGTAAGGGGAAATAGACAACAATGCCATAGCAATGTCTAATGTAAGGGGAAATAGACAACAATGCCATAGCAATGTCTACTGTAATGGGAAATAGACAACAATGCCATAGCAATGTCTAATGTAAGGGGAAATAGACAACAATGCCATAGCAATGTCTACTGTAAGGGGAAATAGACAACAATGCCATAGCAATGTCTACTGTAAGGGGAAATAGACAACAATGCCATAGCAATGTCTAATGTAAGGGGAAATAGACAACAATGCCACAGCAATGTCTACTGTAAGGGGGAATAGACAACAATGCCATAGCAATTTCTACTGTAAGGGAAAATAGACAACAATGCCATAGCAATGTCTACTGTAAGGGAAAATAGACAACAATGCCATAGCAATGTCTACTGTAAGGGGAAATAGACAACAATGCCATAGCAATGTCTAATGTAAGGGGAAATAGACAACAATGCCATAGCAATGTCTAATGTAAGGGGAAATAGACAACAATGCCATAGCAATGTCTAATGTAAGGGGAAATAGACAACAATGCCATAGCAATGTCTAATGTAATGGGAAATAGACAACAATGCCATAGCAATGTCTACTGTAAGGGGAAATAGACAACAATGCCATAGCAATGTCTACTGTAAGGGGAAATAGACAACAATGCCATAGCAATGTCTACTGTAAGGGGAAATAGACAACAATGCCATAGCAATGTCTAATGTAAGGGGAAATAGACAACAATGCCACAGCAATGTCTACTGTAAGGGGGAATAGACAACAATGCCATAGCAATTTCTACTGTAAGGGGAAATAGACAACAATGCCATAGCACTGTCTACTGTAAGGGGAAATAGACAACAATGCCATAGCAATGTCTACTGTAATGGGAAATAGACAACAATGCCATAGCAATGTCTACTGTAAGGGGAAATAGACAACAATGCCATAGCAATGTCTACTGTAAGGGAAAATAGACAACAATGCCATAGCAATGTCTACTGTAAGGGAAAATAGACAATGCCATAGCAATGTCTACTGTAAGGGAAAATAGACAACAATGCCATAGCAATGTCTACTGTAAGGGAAAATAGACAACAATGCCATAGCAATGTCTACTGTAAGGGGAAATAGACAACAATGCCATAGCAATGTCTAATGTAAGGGGAAATAGACAACAATGCCATAGCAATGTCTAATGTAAGGGGAAATAGACAACAATGCCATAGCAATGTCTAATGTAAGGGGAAATAGACAACAATGCCATAGCAATGTCTAATGTAAGGGGAAATAGACAACAATGCCATAGCAATGTCTACTGTAATGGGAAATAGACAACAATGCCATAGCAATGTCTACTGTAAGGGAAAATAGACAACAATGCCATAGCAATGTCTACTGTAAGGGAAAATAGACAACAATGCCATAGCAATGTCTACTGTAAGGGAAAATAGACAACAATGCCATAGCAATGTCTACTGTAAGGGGAAATAGACAACAATGCCATAGCAGTGTCTAATGTAAGGGGAAATAGACAACAATGCCATAGCAATGTCTAATGTAAGGGGAAATAGACAACAATGCCATAGCAATGTCTAATGTAAGGGGAAATAGACAACAATGCCATAGCAATGTCTAATGTAAGGGGAAATAGACAACAATGCCATAGCACTGTCTACTGTAAGGGGAAATAGACAACAATGCCATAGCAATGTCTACTGTAATGGGAAATAGACAACAATGCCATAGCAATGTCTACTGTAATGGGAAATAGACAACAATGCCATAGCAATGTCTACTGTAATGGGAAATAGACAACAATGCCATAGCAATGACAACAGACAGACAACAATGCTATTCACAATTAAGTCAAATTAGCTGACTTTCATGATAAAATATAAAATATATGTAAGAAAGAAACATACACTGCCCACATACCTAGCTATATTTTAACAAACCATGAGTATTTAGAGGATATCTGAAAAAGGCATGTTACTCAATATTTTTGTTTGATACAGCTTGATACGGACATACCTGTAACGTGTGCAGAGTCACCAGTGTTACATGGTCTGTCACAGGCTCCTGATGTTCCAAGGTTCTCACAAGACGTCCCGTTACATTTGTGCCCATATGTCTCTGCATGTGTCTTCTGTAACATAAAACAATGTAACGTACATTAAATCTCCCTTGATTCACTCAGTCTATAACGAATCACATTTGCTGATGTTCAATTCCGTGTGAATAGCTTAGGTAATATGCGCAGTCAGTTTAACAAAATGGCGTATACTTTTGATTTCATCGTTAGACTGGGTAACTTGCGAAAATATAAACAGGTTTATGTTAATGTACATACATGGCTGTAGAGGCGATGCAACTTTCGCCATTTTGACCAAGTCAAAATTATTTATTAGTCTGTCCAATAATTTAATCGAAACAACACATTTCCACAAACAAGCTAGCATATGATAGTAGATACTAGATATATTTGATTTTTTATGAAACGAGATGGAAAAAAACGAGTTGATGAGGGACCTTCATCTGCAACGTGTAATCAACTGTAGTTGAACAGTTAACTTATATAACTATAATGAAATGCCACATATACCAGGTAGCTAAAGTGCTGCCACCTACCATGTATCTGTTAGCTCGATTGCCATCTGACCTTTGACTTTGATTTGGGTTGGATGGAGCAGATGTCTCGGATCCAATAGACATATTGGATGAACTGCTTAACTTTTCCATTAAGCTGTCTTTTTCCCGTGCATAACAGTTGCCAGCCTCAGTTTCACCTGCAGCTTTGGTTCCAAGTGAAGCCTCACTTTCATTACGAGCCTGGTTTTTACCTACCAGACTCTCGACTGCGCTGCACTGAACGTTCTCCAGTTGACAAGAACACCTGTGGTTGTCTGTAAAATGTGAATTTGGCAATGTGGAATGAAACAGGTCTGTGGAAACGTACTGTCGTTTTGGGGTGTACGAGTGGGGAGGGGTTGTGTTTGGGCACGTGTGACGTTTTGGGGATTTTGAGGTTGTATTCAAGTCATCGGGTCCTTTGGAGTCAGACAAGGTATCGTACCCAATATATGAATAATTGTTCAATTCCAATTCCTGCTGTGTCAATGTAACAGAATGCGGTCGTGCCAGCGTGACCGTGTGTGATGATATATGCCTACATAATGTCTGTTGACGTGGTGATGATGACTCTGTCTTAGCACAGTCTGTTCGTAAATCCCGGTCACATGACTTTGACCTTAACGTGTCGGTTTCTCTCGCCACCCTTTTGACGGCGTTGAACTTCCTGAAAGCTGTGAATGTATGTGACCGCATGACAGGCTTAATAGGACAGCGTCCATTGCGTGGTCGCGCTTCTTCGATCAACTGTGAAATCTTCGCTCTGTTTGGTTTACACTGCAAACTGTCAGCAACCCGACTAAAACTCGAATCATCAGCGCCAACGCTGTGTGTTGCTTGGTTACGAGATGGCGATCTGTGGCGTAGCCGTGCTACAGTGCTGCCCCCTCGTGGACCACTTGGAGGTAGCTGGAACTTGTCAAGACTGCTATCCGATTTCTTGCGAGTCACCCTGGGGGAATGCGTGCTTCGGGTGCCAAGTGTGGATGCCTCTCCCATTTCCCCCGTTGTTTTCCGACGTGTGAACGGGGAACTAAAGAAGGACTTGACTTTCTCGCGAGGGGAAGATGTTGTACTGCACTCCGAGCTCGCTGATCCCCGGCGTCCCTGGCGACTTGGAGAAGAGAAGCGGGCTCGTATGAAATTGGGTGATTTTGGAATTTTCGACTTCCACGATTTAGATGAGGACGTTTCACGTGACGGGGAGACTGATGAAGACGTCCTTGACCGTGCCATGTGACTGGGGGATGAGGATGCGGAGGACGATTCTGTGTAATCTCTCGGGTTGTAGGCCCTGAAGTCATCTTCGGAGTTGTTCCCTTCTCCAGTTTGGGAGTCTGAGAATGAGTCTCTCCGATTGCATTCAAACTGCTTCACCTGTAAGACAAAATCAACAAAGCAGTGAATATTTAAAGACCACAAAAGTAAAACGATCATACTCCACATTAAAAAAAAACATTTTTAGTGCTATCATCAGGTAGACATATTGGTAAAGCAAGTTCAGTGAAAATATCTGGTTGAATAAACAGGTCACTATAAAATCCTTAGTAATAGCTTCATGGTAGAATGACCAGGGTCCTGGTGAACTACGTTAGAATGATCAGGGTTCAAGCCCAAGAATATATTCCATTGCCACATATATTTTATATAATGTAGCACTTAAACAATGCACCTTGTAGTAATTTAGCTTAGTCGTTTCACTACGTAATAATGCACATAGAATAATGATCAGAAAATAAGTCCAATCACACCTATTTTTTAATCTGGTAACCAGAGTCTGGTTGTCTGTATTTATTTAAACAAAATCAACATTCATAAAATCAGAGAATCAAAATAAATGTTTACAATTTATTAATCTATCTGCAAATTCCACTGTGTTTTGTATGATCTGCAAATAATTGATTGCTACATGAAAATCTTAATTGCTAAAATCTAAATTGCACTTCATTTTATTCACACAAAATTAACATTCATGAAATAATTTAATCAAAATCAGAGAAACAAACGATTTTAACAATTTATTGATTCCACTAATTCCACTACATTCTGATTTATGCACAAATTTATTGCTATGTGAAATCTAAATTGCTAAAATCTGATTTATACTGTATTTATTTACACAAAATCAACATCAAATCAAAATCAGAGAAACAGACAGCTATTGTAATTTATTACAGATGCAGTGCCAATAAATTCCACTATATTTTGCATGATGCACAAATTTATTGCTGTGTGAAAATCTGAATTGCAAAATGGGAGAAAGTTGGGAAATGTTGACTGACTGTATCAACGGCTTGTTCCATGGATATCTTCCCTTCCTTCACTAGAAGCATCAGATCAATGCGGTCATCCTCACTCATTGTGATGTCTCTCGCATTCAAGTCTCCTGAAAACCATGATTTCATCAAATGTATGACTAACTGTACTGATATTGAACCTGTGTGGTTTAGATGAGTGCAAACACTTTATGGTGTACAATGGTGATTTTACATCCCATTTATATATATATATATATATATATATATATATATATTTTTTTTTTTATTACTTATTTATATTTTTCATATATTTATATTTTTAACTTTTTTTTTATTACAATTTTATAACTGTATATGGGTTTTACGGAAAATAAAAGTATTCATATTCATAATCATAGTCAGGTAATTATTTAGCACCTCTCCTACAATATATTAAATTTGTCTTCTTTTGATGACAATTTTTAACATTTTATAAAATAACAAACTGTATTCGACTTATTAAGCGTACAGTACGCCTAAAAAGTTTATTGATGACAATAATGAAACTATTTCACACTAGGTAGTGCCACAGTTTTTTCTCCACACAAGATGGCAAAACTATCTTGTATACAATGCTTTAACATTTTAATGCACAATTATGTGGGTTACACATGAAGTAATCATATCCTGAAACAAACATTCCTCCTTTTCTACTTTGAAGTTTTAACAGCCATATAACATCCAACCATGAAATGAATAAAAATATAGCTAAAAATATTGATAGACATTTATTTTCTCACTTGAGAAAGACAGAAGAACTACAGCACACAAAGTAATGTTAGTGAAGGAACGGTGTAGACTAGATGTCAGAAAGCATTCATTATCACAGAAAATAATAAAATAATGGAACAAATTATCTACAGGTTGTGTAAATGCTAGCAGCATGAATGTTTAAAAACAAAATTGATAAATATCTCAGAAGGGCAGGTTACTCACAGACGAAACATTTTTGGACTCCCGATAGGCCAATGGTTTCCTTGTCCACTTGCTATCTGTGTGGTTTGCTTTGGATGGCAATTTTGTTAAAAGGAAAATAAGAGATACTAAAACTATTTGCTACAGTTAAGGATATCAAGCCAGTGGTTTACTAGGAAAACCTTGTTGAACACACAGTATCTTAATTTCATGGGCCATGCCATACTATTAGATAACCTACCTCACAAGTGTCATAGCTTAGCAAAATTCAGTCGCCAAATAAAAATATATTCATATACACCTGTTCCAATATTTGCCAATGGGATATGGCCATGCTGTTTGTGTCAAAATTCAACTTATGTAACATATTTGGGCCTTTGTTTACTATACTAGTTGTTTGAGACTTTGCGTTGGTTCTGGGTGTACCAGTCTCACTTAATACATCACAGTCACCATAGGTTACCAGATTTTCATAGAAATGCCCATGCACTTATCGGTCATGCTGATTAACATGTCAGCCCTCAGACAACCTCGGAAATGACTGGAATCTCCCACTTTTAGAACACATTCTGAGTAAACCACTAGCGTGCTATTCTTGATTTTAGTTGCACATGGTATGTTTTTATTATCTCTTTTAGGTGCATAGCCCCAAAACCATGACTTTTGTTTTGCTTTAAATCTTGTTAAACCAAGGTCCACCAATGTAGTTGTAACTGTGACACATGGTCTACTCGTTTACTTGCAGACTACCACTACAACTGTCCCTGCATTGTTGTCCTTTAATAGCAAACAGACAATACATTAAAATACAGCTTTTAATACGTCAATGATTTCATACAAAACTGGCATGGCTAAATTGTGTAGCATGTATGTATCACAAATGATATGTATATGATATGCAAAAAAGTATTATCAATGAAACTGTCACGCTGTGTTTCTTGCCACTGTGAACATTTCTTTCTTTACAGCTGTTTTGCTTTATATAGTGAAACCAGAATAAACACTCCATATGACGCTAACCATTATACAGAAATCAAGTTTACATTAGAGTAATTATGATAAACTTAGTCAATGTACATATGTATCATACATGGGTTTGGGGTTTAATATTAATATACGTATGTATCATACATTTGGGGTTTAATATTAATATACGTATGTATCATACATTTGGGGTTTAATATGAATATACGTATGTATCATACATGGGTTTGGGGTTTAATATTAATATACATATTTATCATACATTTGGGGTTTAATATTAATATACGTATGTATCATACATTTGGGGTTTAATATTAATATATGTATGTATCATAAATTTGGGGTTTAATATTAATAAGTTTCATATAAAATTTATAGCGCCCCATCGAAATAATTGTTCTGGGGCATCATACAAAGGTGTATGAATTATAAATAGAATCATACACATGTAAAATATCTGGTCTATGTAAATAGGTAAAATTAATAAAGACATGTGTAAAAATCTATAAAAAATATATATATATAATACTAATTCACTACTTAATTAAAATAGTAATACATAAATAATATGTATGTATGTATGTATGTATGTATGTATGTATGTGTGTATGTATGTATGTATGTATGTATGTATGCATGCATGCATGTATGTATGCATGCATGCATGAAAAAAACATTCTATATAATCCTAAAGTAGTCTTGAAAGCCTTGTTGAGCTGTCCAACACTCATGTGTTGGCGCCCTGTGATGGGCAATTCGCTACATGCCCTATATTTATGACAGCCAACTCACCCTCAAACTGTTTGTACGAATACTTGCGCCCTGGTCGGCCTAGTGTCTTCAGAAAGCGACCAATGGTGGAAGAAGTATACGCCACCCTCCTCTCCTCATTGTGGGAGGCTGGGAAAAGACATGGGTGGATTAGAATGATCTAATTGCAATTCTCTCCCATGTATTCCATTTCCCGAAACATCCCAAAAGGATGGGCTAACATGAGTTATCCCACACAATCAAGTGTGCATTTTGTAGCAGATTACAGTTGTAATTTAACTTGCAAGCATAACTGTAAGAACAATTACACCAACGGCTTGTCTCCTGAAATCACTGTAGCTGCTCAAAGGAACATTTTTATCACAAATACATTGTACCATCACGTAAGTGTTCATTACACGTCCATCAATTGTGATGCTAATCCTTAATTAACAAGCAGCTTTACCAGATGAACAAGCTAATATAACACTAACCATATTTCTCTTATCATAATCAAACTTGTAAAAATATTTTTCTATTTTCTACGGTGCTACATACTGGTAATAAAGATTTTTTAATCAAGCCCAACCCAGGTTAATCCCTGTGGTAAATCATGTGACCTTCACCTTTCACCTCTTGACATTGGAATTGGAAATTGGTTTCATTTGGCATAAATAATACAAAACAAAGTACACATGATAACATTGAATGCCAGGAGCCAGTACAAACTAAACTAGTTGGGACAACTGGACGCACTAAATGCTATACAATATTATTATACATGTATTTATAGATGATGTATAAAATAAATCATACATATGTTTAGTTTGTATAATTAGTACATATCAATACATTACAATTCAGTACGGTAAATTAGTATAATTAAGAAAATTGCACATTAGAAACTATCATTGATGGTCAAATAAGAATAACAATTTCTTATTAAGCACACCTCTGATTATTATTTTTTTAAGGTTGTGCCTTTTAGTTATTGGTAGGTGAAGCGCATTTGAGACAGGCAACATTATAGTATACATTTTGTAACACAACCACTGTTATTTAGCTTGTGTTCTGATTTCACCTAAGTGAATATTTTTGATCTGCCTGGTAACATGACTGTGTATTTCATTATTTCTTGTGACAGATGTGAAGATATAATATGGGCATTGCTTTTTTATTATTTTATCATATAACTGGACACCTTGAATTACGAATAAATCTTCTAACTTAAGAATTCCAAACATTTTAAAGATGGGATCTGTATGTGCTATGAATTTGCTTTAGTGTATCAAACGCATTGCTTTTTTTGGAGTTTAAATAATCTGGTAGTATTAGCTACATTTCCATGGATATTACTGTACCATGCAAGTAGGCCGTATGACAGATGATGCTGAATTAATGCATTATATATTTGCTTTAATGTGTTGGATTGTAGTAGCAGTTTGATTTTATTTGATATAGCTAATATTTGAGAAATTTTCTTGCATTTTTCATTTGTATTTTTTTTTCCAGTTTAGGTTTTTACCACACTGTATCCAGATATCTAGAAATTTAAGTGATAAAAATTTTCTATTTTATTACCATGTTGCACAATGTCCACTCGGTTGTGAACTTGACTTTTTTTTTTTAAATAATATACATTTAGTTTTGTTTATATTAAGCGAAAGTTTGTAAGGCATTTAACCATTGAGAAATCTTTACCGGTTCAGTATTAACATTACTTGTGAGACTACTGAGGTCTTTGTTTTTGAAGAGTGGACTTGGGTCATCAGCAAATGTAATGAAGTTTGCAGTATTTGATGATAATGGCATATCATATATATATATATATATATATATATATATATATATATATATATATATATATATATATATATATACACACATATACATATACATATATATATATATATATATATATATATATATATATACACACATATACATATACATATATATATATATATATATATATATATATATATATATATATATATATATATATATATATATATATATATATAATAGTAATGGGCTTAGAAATGATCCCTGTGGGACTCCACTTATTATATTTTGGTATCCAGACAATTGCTCTTTATTAATAATAAACTGTTTTCTGTATTCGAGATAGCTTTTAAAACGTTTATGTGAAACTCCCTGTATTCCATAATGCCATAGTTTAGCAAGTAGAATACTGTGATCTAACGTGTCAAAAGCTTTACTTACGTCAATGAATACAGCAAGTGCATACTGTTTGTCATTCAATGTGTTTACTAAGCTGTCGATTAATTCTAGAGTTGCATGTTCAGTTGAGCATTGTTTACAAAAACCGTATTGGGATGCAAATGGTATTTTGTACTTTTCAAGAAAGCTATGAAGGCGATTATAAATCAATCTTTCAAAGACTTTGGAAAATGCTGATAATAGTGAGATCGGTCTGTAGTTTGTAAACAAACTGGCGTCACCGGATTTGTAAAGAGGTATGACTTTGGCAATTTTTAGGTTATTGGGGAATACACCAGATCGTATCATAGAATAGAAAATATCCAACATAGGCAAGGCAATGCTTTCTACACATTGCTTCATCAACTGTGTTGATATGTTATCATATCCAGCATTTGTTTTTGATTTCATTTTTTGGGTGATATTAAATATTTCTGCACAGGTGGTTCCTTCCATGACAATACTATTTGGCAATTGATTCAGCAAGTAATCGTTATAATTATTTGTAGAGTTTATTTTATTTGTTAACTTTGAAAAGTGTTTGTTAAATGCGTTGACTATTTCTGTTGGGCTATTGCATATTTGGTAGTAGATTCGAAATGATCAGGGTAAAATTTTTTTAGTCTGGAGATGCAGTATGTTTTTAATTTTAGTCCATGTTTGTTTGATATAATTTTGGGATTCTACAAATTGTTTGTTCCAATACAGGGATTTTGCATTTCGTATTACTCTGTTCAGTAAGTTTCTGTTCTATTTGTATTCATGGTCAATATTAAGAAACTCTGGAGACATTTTAGAGTGAATGCGTTTTTCTACTCAGAATATCCTGAGTATGCATCGACTTTAATATAGCATGTGTTAGCCAAGGATTTTTTTATGTTTGTATTTGTTTAGTTTTACTAATTGTTCAGGAATGTGTTCATCCAGCAAACTGTTAAATTTGTTAACAAACATAGTGTATGCCTCATTAGGTTACATTCACTGCCATCTGGTGTGTAGACACCACAACAGGGCCATTTCAATATTAGTTCTAGCATAGATGAAAAAAGTCAGGCCCCAGAGAGGAATCAGGCAACCGCATCGACAAAGACAACATCCACTGTGACACGGATGCTTCTTATAAATATGCCACACATTAGGTCTGATCTATTAGCAAGAACTTGAAATTGCACAAAAAGAAAACAATTACGTGCCTGTCACATTTCATCTTGATTTGTGTTTTTAATTTAATTAATAAAGTTTTCTCTCTGAGGCTGTCGTACGTGTAAAAAATGCCTTTAATGTAATATTACGGATCCCTGCTGACTCATTCTGTCAGTATCACACTGCGGTGACATAATTTGTCATTTATTTTACTGACTCATGCATATTTCATGTTTCGCTTTCACAGAGCAGCGCCAGGACAGTTGGCGAGGACAGATGCATGATCAAGGAGAGGCAGATTAACCGACTGTCACAAGAAGAGATTAATTGTAGAAAAATTATATTTTGCTTTGCCTACCCGGGTCATACTCTGCACGTGCGTCAGCTCCAACCTGCATCTGTCGTCTGCAACAAAACAACTTTCACTTATCAGCATAAAGATGTCACCATGACTGTGACAAAATACTGATGACAACAATGACAGACACCCAGTGACACCCAGTGACACCGAGACACTGGTCATCCCACATTGTCCAGTGACAGACACAAACACTGAAGTGACACTGACAAGTTCCTATTGATAGTGTCAGCAGGAACTGGTTCAATCAATTGTAGTTGTAACTCCATAATTTGTAATTAGTTACAACTACAGTGTAATTGTAAACTATTTTTAGAAAACTGTAGCTGTGATTGATTTTGATGAAATTATGCATTTATAGGTAATAGTAACTGATTTTTTTTTAAGAGATGTAATTGTAACTGAGATTTTACAATGCTATGTAATTGTACTTGACAATTGTAATTGAACCCATTTCTGCCCAAAACAGCCCAACTCTGCCCAACACAGCCCAACTCTGCCCAACACAGCCCAAATCCTATTTCATTACAATTTGTTTATATTTCTTCTAACACTTGAGAATGCAGATGGGGACGTCAGAACTAGGAAGTTTTCCCCTAATAGGAAGCTTCCCCCAGGAGGGAGGCTGCCTCCAGGAAACAACATTTAAAGATGAAAAGCACACCAGGGATTACCGTGTTCCCAAGAAGGGTTCATCTGTTGCCACAAGAGACATCGTTTCCAGAATGGACCAGGCAACAGGGACATGTTTAATGGGGTATGGTCGACCGTTGTCAGAAAGATGTCATGAGGCTACTTTCAAGATGTGCTTCAATCTGGTACACTTTAGCAAGGCTTTTTTACTCGACTCTGCAGAGAATATCAACCAAAAATAGTTCCTACAGCTCTACACTTTACCCCGGCAGACCTGTTCATTCCAACACCAACTCAACTCTGGGAAGTATTTAGCATTGTTGGAATTAGTACAAGACAAGCTACACCTAAATATATATGTATATATGTATATGTATATGTATATGTATATATATATATATATATATATATATATATATATATATATATATATATATACTGTGTCTCTTGTGGCAACAGATTAACCCTTCTTGGGAACACAGTAATCCCTGGTGTGCTTTTCATCTTTAAATGTTGTTTCCTGGAGGCAGCCTCCCTCCTGGGGGAAGCTTCCTATTAGGGAAAAATCTCCCAGTTCTGACATTCCCATCTGCATTATCAAGTGTTAGAAGAAATATAAACAAATTGTAATGAAATTGGATTTGGGCTGTGTTGGGCAGAGTTGGGCTGTTTTGGGCAGAAATGGGTTCAATTACAATTGTCAAGTACAATTACATAGCATTGTAAAATCTCAGTTACAATTACATCTCTTCATAAAAAAATAAATTACTATTACCTATAAATGTATAATTTCATCAAAATCAATCACAGCTACAGTTTTCAAAAAATAGTTTACAATTACACTGTAGTTGTAACTAATTACAAATTATGCAGTTACAACTACAATTGATTGAACCAGTTCCTGCTGACACTATCAGTAGGAACTTGTCAGTGTCACTTCAGTGTTTGTGTCTGTCACTGGACAATGTGGGATGACCAGTGTCTGGGTGTCACTGGATGTCTGCCATATATATATATATATATATATATATATATATATATATATATATATATATATATATATATATATACAAACCTGATCTAATGTTTAGTCCTGTGTTTTCATCACTATGCTACACTACAAGTCTTGTAATAGAGTGTTCACAGAGATGTGTGGAGTTGTTATGGGGAGGTGTGGCAGAGTATCAAACTCCCATATCCCACCTGTTTTGGAGGCCAACCTCCCACAATTTTTTAGAATCCATATTCCACCTCCCACCTATTTTTGAGGCCAACCTCCTACCAATCCTGCCACGATCAACCTCCCGCCTCCTGCCACGACCAACCTCCCGCCTCCTGCCACGACCAACCTCCCGCCTCCTGCCACGACCAACCTCCCGCCTCTTGCCACGACAAACCTCCCGCCTCCTGCCACGACCAACCTCCCGCCTCCTGCCACGACCAACCTCCCGCCTCCTGCCACGACCAACCTCCCGCCTCCTGCCACGACCAACCTCCAGCCTCCTGCCACGACCAACCTCCCGCCTCCTGCCACGACCAACCTCCCGCCTCCTGCCACGACCAACCTCCCGCCTCCTGCCACGACCAACCTCCCGCCTCCTGCCACGACCAACCTCCCGCCTCCTGCCACGACCAACCTCCCGCCTCCTGCCACGACCAACCTCCCGCCTCCTGCCACGACCAACCTCCCGCCTCCTGCCACGACCAACCTCCCGCCTCCTGCCACGACCAACCTCCCGCCTCCTGCCACGACCAACCTCCCGCCTCCTGCCACGACCAACCTCCCGCCTCCTGCCACGACCAACCTCCCGCCTCCTGCCACGACCAACCTCCCGCCTCCTGCCACGACCAACCTCCCGCCTCCTGCCACGACCAACCTCCCGCCTCCTGCCACGACCAACCTCCCGCCTCCTGCCACGACCAACCTCCCGCCTCCTGCCACGACCAACCTCCCGCCTCCTGCCACGACCAACCTCCCGCCTCCTGCCACGACCAACCTCCCGCCTCCTGCCACGACCAACCTCCCGCCTCCTGCCACGACCAACCTCCCGCCTCCTGCCACGACCAACCTCCCGCCTCCTGCCACGACCAACCTCCCGCCTCCTGCCACGACCAACCTCCCGCCTCCTGCCACGACCAACCTCCCGCCTCCTGCCACGACCAACCTCCCGCCTCCTGCCACGACCAACCTCCCGCCTCCTGCCACGACCAACCTCCCACCTCCTGCCACGACCAACCTCCCGCCTCCTGCCACGACCAACCTCCCACCTCCTGCCACGACCAACCTCCGACCTCTTGCCATTCCCTCTCATTACACGTAAAAAAAATCTGAACTGTATTGTTCACTTGGAAACTTATATAGTTTGCTGGTGTAGATTCTTGCACCAAAATCAAAGGCCCCCCTTGACTTTGGGGTAAGATTTTTATACTTAATTTGTATACTGTCCCTTCACACATTCCTGGCACCATGTCAGAAAGTGTACACGGTTATTTTGTAGAAAAAATTTTTAAAAAGTGGTGAGTGTATTGGGCTGTACTAAGTAGGCCTACCCTGCTTACACATGTTGTGTTAAACACCAAATCACTGTTTTGTTAGAAAAACACCTAGCTAACTTAGACGATATATAAAGCATGAAATAGTACAAATTTAATCATGTTTTTGAATAATTTTATTTTTCAAGACATTATGGTTGTTACTTCCCAAGTTCGTCTTTTCAAAAGTTATAAGTGGTTTTAGCAGTTTGGGACCAAACGCAACACCATCGTGACGCACGTATCTAAAATGATTGTTGACAACCAGCAAGCCGGTTGTCATGACAATGTGATGTCACACTTCACTGCTCTCTTGCAGGAGCAGAGTGAGATCACGAACTCTCCCTTGACATATTAAAGTTCAGATGTCATACATGAGTGAACACAGACATACACATTAAAGTGAACACTCATCAGATGTAGCCACACCTTCGCACAGGCTCAGTCAAGGATGAAAACGAAACGTTTTTCTGATCATGTTATTTTGGGAGAACGGCACACGTTGGAGTAACTCTCAATTACATGACTGCAGAACTGAATCCTCTAAATCTGTTGATGTCTGATGGGCACCTCTAGCTACTAACCACAGCAAATACGACCATTTTACATTGCTAGAAAAGGGTAAATATTACGGGCAGATTCAGTAGTCAAGGTATCGCAGTAATATTCAGGCAGCAGGTGACAAGGTACAAAGGGTAGAATGGAAAAAATATTTGTCTCATCATATTTTTAATGTAGGTATTAAAGTGATAAAACCGATTTGGGTTTGTGTTAGATGAAGGGCTTGGGTTAAGGTTAGAGAATCCAAACTGGTTGATTGAACAAACTATTTCAGTGAATAAACTGTGTCTGATGAATAGTGAAAGTGAAAAGTATATGAAAATCAAATAAGTAGTTTTCGATATATTGCATTATATATATTATTGCATTATATATATATATATATATATATATATATATATATATATATATATATATATATATATATATATATATAGATATTACAATTTTGGGGTTAAATTAATTTCTATATATCATGTATAATAATGGTACTTAGTGTAGTGAGTGGTCAACAGATTGCTCTGAAATGTGAACATCAAACCTTAAATGTTTAGCCCATATGCAATGTTGTTTGAGAAAATGTTTTAAAAAAAAAAAATTACTAATCTATTAGGTATATATATTCATGACATCAAGCATTGAAAATACCATTCAAGGACTTTCAAGGACGTTTACCATTCAACGATGCAGCAACAGACATACATTCAGGAGGTGTTGAAAAGTAATCATCCCAGCTGTCATTATATTTAATTTATCACCGGTGCTTGTGACAAAGCTCTAGATGACAGAGACAGAGATTATGCAATGACACAATGTGCAGTCCCAGCTGATTGCTCATGCGTCTGGGATGAAGGCAACATTATGACCCCACTAAATGACACATGATCGATTGATTCACTTTTTTGATACCCTTATGTTGTAAGAAGCCACAACTGGCTATTAGTAACGATGGGTTCATGACATCAAACATTGAAAATACCATTCAAGGACTTTTAAGGATGTTTATCCATTCAGGAGGTGTTGAAAAGTCATCATCCCAGCTGTCATTATCTTTAATTTATCACCCGTGCTTGTGACAAAGCTCTAGATGACAGAGACAGAGATTATGCAATGACACAATGTGCAGTCCCGGCTGATTGCTCATGCGTCTGGGATGAAGGCAACATTATGATCCCACTAAATGACGCATGATGATTGATTCACTTTTTTGATACCCTTATGTTGTAAGAAGCCACAATTGGCTATTATTAACGATGGGTTCTTGTCAGTCTTGACATACTTGACTTAAGCACTTGACGTAAGCCTGTTCACCCTCTGGTGGAGCATAGGCCATCAAAGATGCAGATTTTAGCATGCGCTTCCAGTTCTTCCCATTTATATTCTGCTTTTGACATCTCTGCTTCTACTTCCCCGCGCCAGGTGTGTCTTGGCCTTCCCCTTTTCCTTTTGTCCTGAGGGTTCCATGTGAGCACCTGTCTCGTAATGTGTTGTGTTGGCTTCCTGAGAGTAGGTCCTATCCAGCTCCACGTCTTTCTTCTAATTTGATGTTCAAATGGTTCTTGGTTTGTTCTTTCACATAATGCTTCATTGCTAACCCACAGTGCTTCATTGCTAACCCACAGTGCTTCATTGCTAACCCACAGTGCTTCATTGATAACCCATAGTGCTTCATTGCTAACCCGTAGTTCTTCATTGCTAACCCACAGTGCTTCATTGCTAACCCGTAGTGCTTCATTGCTAACCCGTAGTGCTTCATTGCTAACCCGTAGTGCTTCATTGCTAACCCACAGTGCTTCATTGCTAACCCGTAGTGCTTCATTGCTAACCCGTAGTGCTTCATTGCTAACCCATAGTGCTTCATTGCTAACCCATAGTGCTTCATTGCTAACCCATAGTGCTTCATTGCTAACCCACAGTGCTTCATTGCTAACCCATAGTGCTTCATTGCTAACCCATAGTGTTTCATTGCTAACCCATGGTGCTTCATTGCTAACACATGGTGCTTCATTGCTAACCCATAGTGCTTCATTGCTAACCCATAGTGCTTCATTGCTAACCCATAGTGCTTCATTGCTAACCCATGGTGATTCATTGCTAACCCATAGTGCTTCATTGCTAACCCATAGTGCTTCATTGCTAACCCGTAGTGCTTCATTGCTAACCCACAGTGCTTCATTGCTAACCCACAGTGCTTCATTGCTAACCCATAGTGCTTCATTGCTAACCCGTAGTGCTTCATTGCTAATCTATAGTGCTTCATTGCTAACCCACAGTGCTTCATTGCTAACCCACAGTGCTTCATTGCTAACCCGTAGTGCTTCATTGCTAACCCGTAGTGCTTCATTGCTAACCCAGTGCTTCATTGCTAACCCGTAGTGCTTCATTGCTAACCCATAGTGCTTCATTGCTAACCCACAGTGCTTCATTGCTAACCCATAGTGCTTCATTGCTAACCCGTAGTGCTTCACTGCTAACACGTAGTGCTTCATTGCTAACCCATAGTGCTTCATTGCTAACCCATGGTGATTCATTGCTAACCCATAGTGCTTCATTGCTAACCCGTAGTGCTTCATTGCTAACCCGTAGTGCTTCATTGCTAACCCACAGTGCTTCATTGCTAACCCACAGTGCTTCATTGCTAACCCATAGTGCTTCATTGCTAACCCATAGTGCTTCATTGCTAACCCACAGTGCTTCACTGCTAACCCACAGTGCTTCATTGCTAACCCGTAGTGCTTCATTGCTAACCCACAGTGCTTCATTGCTAACCCGTAGTGCTTCATTGCTAACCCACAGTGCTTCATTGCTAACCCACAGTGCTTCATTGCTAACCCACAGTGCTTCATTGCTAACCCGTAGTGCTTCATTGCTAACCCGTAGTGCTTCATTGCTAACACATAGTGCTTCATTGCTAACCCATAGTGCTTCATTGCTAACCCATGGTGATTCATTGCTAACCCGTAGTGCTTCATTGCTAACCCGTAGTGCTTCATTGCTAACCCGTAGTGCTTCATTGCTAACCCATAGTGCTTCATTGCTAACCCACAGTGCTTCATTGCTAACCCATAGTGCTTCATTGCTAACCCATAGTGCTTCATTGCTAACCCACAGTGCTTCATTGCTAACCCACAGTGCTTCATTGCTAACCCGTAGTGCTTCATTGCTAACTCGTAGTGCTTCATTGCTAACCCACAGTGCTTCATTGCTAACCCGTAGTGCTTCATTGCTAACCCGTAGTGCTTCATTGCTAACCCACAGTGCTTCATTGCTAACCCATAGTGCTTCATTGCTAACCCGTAGTGCTTCATTGCTAGCCCATAGTGCTTCATTGCTAACCCACAGTGCTTCATTGCTAACCCACAGTGCTTCATTGCTAACCCACAGTGCTTCATTGCTAACCCATAGTGTTTCATTGCTAACCCATGGTGCTTCATTGCTAACCCATAGTGCTTCATTGCTAACCCATGGTGATTCATTGCTAACCCATAGTGCTTCATTGCTAACCCGTAGTGCTTCATTGCTAACCCGTAGTGCTTCATTGCTAACCCGTAGTGCTTCATTGCTAACCCACAGTGCTTCATTGCTAACCCACAGTGCTTCATTGCTAACCCGTAGTGCTTCATTGCTAACCCGTAGTGCTTCATTGCTAACCCATAGTGCTTCATCGCTAACCCGTAGTGCTTCATCGCTAACCCACAGTGCTTCATTGCTAACCCACAGTGCTTCATTGCTAACCCATAGTGCTTCATTGCTAACCCGTAGTGCTTCATTGCTAACCCACAGTGCTTCATTGCTAACCCACAGTGCTTCATTGCTAACCCATAGTGCTTCATTGCTAACCCATAGTGTTTCATTGCTAACCCATGGTGCTTCATTGCTAACACATGGTGCTTCATTGCTAACCCATAGTGCTTCATTGCTAACCCATAGTGCTTCATTGCTAATCCATAGTGCTTCATTGCTAACCCATGGTGATTCATTGCTAACCCATAGTGCTTCATTGCTAACCCATAGTGCTTCATTGCTAACCCATAGTGATTCATTGCTAACCCATAGTGCTTCATTGCTAACCCATAGTGCTTCATTGCTAACCCATGGTGATTCATTGCTAACCCATAGTGCTTCATTGCTAACCCATGGTTCTTCAATGCTAACCCATAGTGCTTCATTGCTAACCCATAGTGCTTCATTGCTAACCCATAGTGCTTCATTGCTAACCCATAGTGCTTCATTGCTAACCCATAGTGCTTCACTGCTAATTGTTTCTGGCCACCATATCCTTAGAATTCTTCTTAGACATTTATTTACAAAAGTTTGGATCTTCTGTAGCATGAATGTTATGGGTTTTAGACTTTGGTGCAGCACCAAGTGTATTTATAGAACTGTGCGGAGTGTATAACAAAAAGCATTTTCCATTTCCCTGTGTGGAGTATTTTACAGACATCAGGTAAAAGAGTCCTATAGTGAACGAAATTGCCAAAGCTGCTACTTCCCCACTTGAACCAATACTGATGAGGATATGCCACAGTGACAATGTTATATTTGAATGTTTATGATGGATATGTTTTGCTTTATGAGCAGTCTAACCTCGTCGTAAGTTAGTTTTTAAGAGCTTTTCTGTGAGCATTTTTATGATTTATTCTTAGTGAAATGCAATTTTCAGTTTCGATCACAGCTAAGGAGCGAAATCATTTTTTAAGAGCAAAAATATTCTTAAGAGCTCATAAGAATGTTAGTGAAATGGTACCGTGACACGGGTCACATGAGGTAGGATGGCTCATTGCAATGTCATAGATTAGCCATTTCAGAGGCTAAACTTTGCATTCGGCAACAAAACGAGACACAACCCCCAATGAGATTTGTGACAATGATTCTTCCTTTATTGAAGACTGTCACATTTTGGAAAATTACAAAATACCAGCCTGCTCCTAGAAAAGGACTTAAACACTGTTTTAGCTCATTGCGCACAGCGCATAGAGCAGTCTGTGAATATATGTGTCCTCCATTCCATTTATTTACAAAATCTGTGTCTTCATTTGTATCCATAATGTAATCCTAGGTACACTTTTATACTAAAACTTTATATTGATTTTCTAACCGTCACTTTTAAACCGACCCTTAATAGCGTTTAAAAGCCAGCAATATTTCTAATTGTTTCATATTTTGATATTCCTTGATCAGCATGTTGAACACATGCATTTAAAAATTTAAATAGTACTAATTATGTGGTACACTGTTGGGGGACCGATCATTATTTCTTTTTCCACAGGCGACCATGTTAACGTTTTATACTGTTGTTTGCAACGTAACGATTTATTTGTGTTTTAAGAAAATCATATGTCATATGTGACGAGACGATTTTGTCCACATGTAAGGGATCCTTCCATCACTGACAAACCCACAAGCTGCCAAATGTAATGCTCTGGGCTGCATAACTGTGACTATGCCCATTTCCATGTTCAAAACATTTTTGGGAGCACAACATTACAAAAGGGGCACCCGTCTCAAAATCACTTGCACTTCATTCGTATGAGATGAACCCAGAAATAAAATAATGACTTATCCCCGGCCTATATGAGTGCTGTGCCGTCTCACCACCAGCGGAAACATACAGAACTAGTAACGTTGCCCGGGTGTTGCACGGGGAGAAAAGAAAGCCACTACAAGAGCTTATGACTCCTTGCACTACCCAGTCACTTATGACTCCTTGCACTACCCAGTCACTTATGACTCCTTGCACTACCCAGTCACTTATGACTCCTTGCACTACCCAGTCACTTATGACTCCTTGCACTACCCAGTCACTTATAACTCCTTGCACTACCCAGTCACTTGACTCCTTGCACTACCCAGTCACTTATGACTCCTTGCACTACCCAGTCACTTATGACTCCTTGCACTACCCAGTCACTTGACTCCTTGCACTACCCAGTCACTTATGACTCCTTGCACTACCCAGTCACTTGACTCCTTGCACTACCCAGTCACTTATGACTCCTTGCACTACCCAGTCACTTGACTCCTTGCCCTACCCAGTCACTTATGACTCCTTGCACTACCCAGTCACTTATGACTCCTTGCACTACCCAGTCACTTATGACTCCTTGACTACCCAGTCACTTGACTCCTTGCACTACCCAGTCACTTATGACTCCTTGCACTACCCAGTCACTTATGACTCCTTGCACTACCCAGTCACTTATGACTCCTTGCACTACCCAGTCACTTGACTCCTTGCACTACCCAGTCACTTATGACTCCTTGCACTACCCAGTCACTTATGACTCCTTGCACTACCCAGTCACTTATGACTCCTTGCACTACCCAGTCACTTGACTCCTTGCACTACCCAGTCACTTATGACTCCTTGCACTACCCAGTCACTTGACTCCTTGCCCTACCCAGTCACTTATGACTCCTTGCACTACCCAGTCACTTATGACTCCTTGCACTACCCAGTCACTTGACTCCTTGCACTACCCAGTCACTTATGACTCCTTGCACTACCCAGTCACTTGACTCCTTGCACTACCCAGTCACTTATGACTCCTTGCACTACCCAGTCACTTGACTCCTTGCCCTACCCAGTCACTTATGACTCCTTGCACTACCCAGTCACTTATGACTCCTTGCACTACCCAGTCACTTATGACTCCTTGCACTACCCAGTCACTTGACACCTTGCACTACCCAGTCACTTATGACTCCTTGCACTACCCAGTCACTTGACTCCTTGCCCTACCCAGTCACTTATGACTCCTTGCACTACCCAGTCACTTATGACTCCTTGCACTACCCAGTCACTTGACTCCTTGACTACCCAGTCACTTGACTCCTTGCACTACCCAGTCACTTATGACTCCTTGCACTACCCAGTCACTTATGACTCCTTGCACTACCCAGTCACTTATGACTCCTTGCACTACCCAGTCACTTATGACTCCTTGCACTACCCAGTCACTTATGACTCCTTGCACTACCCAGTCACTTATGACTCCTTGCACTACCCAGTCACTTGACTCCTTGCCCTACCCAGTCACTTATGACTCCTTGCACTACCCAGTCACTTATGACTCCTTGCACTACCCAGTCACTTATGACTCCTTGCACTACCCAGTCACTTATGACTCCTTGCACTACCCAGTCACTTGACTCCTTGCACTACCCAGTCACTTATGACTCCTTGCACTACCCAGTCACTTGACTCCTTGCCCTACCCAGTCACTTATGACTCCTTGCACTACCCAGTCACTTGACTCCTTGCACTACCCAGTCACTTGACTCCTTGCACTACCCAGTCACTTATGACTCCTTGCACTACCCAGTCACTTATGACTCCTTGCACTACCCAGTCACTTATGACTCCTTGCACTACCCAGTCACTTGACTCCTTGCACTACCCAGTCACTTATGACTCCTTGCACTACCCAGTCACTTGACTCCTTGCCCTACCCAGTCACTTATGACTCCTTGCACTACCCAGTCACTTGACTCCTTGCACTACCCAGTCACTTATGACTCCTTGCACTACCCAGTCACTTATGACTCCTTGCACTACCTAGTCACTTATGACTCCTTGCACTACCCAGTCACTTATGACTCCTTGCACTACCTAGTCACTTATGACTCCTTGCACTCCCCAGGCAAGTTTTGGTTGGAATGCAATGAAACTTTGTGCCCAACTGTCAGTGTCACGAAGTGTCTGTATGAAGGAACTTACTTTAATGTTTGATGTTGATCACGTAACTCAAAACAATCATAGAAAACACACTTAGCACTACCAATAATTGTATGTAACTATGAACTGCTATTGTCTTGAATTATGTAATCTACATCAAATTTCCACATTTTTAATATCCCCACCTCTGGGGAATTTTAATTTTTTTAATATACGAACCTTCCCCATGGACCCCCAGGCATGACTACAAAATTTCAGCCCCATATATGCAAAACTGACGGAGATATGAGGGAATAGACAGACAGAGTCACAAACTATTTAATAGCATAGATGCAGCCACGAAGGTCTATAAAAGCAACACCATGATAAATCGGTATTGCGGATGGATGCAGTGCCAATTTATTAGTTCCCATGATATCACATCATCAATTATGCTTTGTTTCCAGTGGAAAACATTGTCTTGTATTTATCTCGGCAGACATTTATCACTAAAAATCAATGTCTGCTGCATGCAAAGTAGTAGTAGGCTTTGAGACAAAGTTCACTTGCAATCTGCAAGATATAGGCCAAGTAATGTGATACAAATCATGTCACTAAGTAGAAACATTAATTATTGTCCATGTGGATGTGAGGTACCATGTGCTACCAAGGGAAGACATCAGTTGAATTGATGAGTTGAAATAGGGCCCAACTCCACTGGGTAACATTTCAGGAAAGCAAGCAAACTTCCCTTCATATTTTTATATGAAATTATATCAACACACGTTGTGTCTGTATGCCCAGTGGGGCATGATAGCATCAGGCCTTGACATTAACACTGGCCCGCTGGCCTGGCGCTTTTTTGGGACTGTCAGGCCAGTTTGGGCCATAAGTTTCCGTATTTTACTGGCCCGGTGGGCCAACATAGTTTCAGATCGTTCACAGGTCATCGTTTCAATCACTTGTCCTTGCCAACCACCCCGACGCTACAATTAAACACAATTTTTATCTCATCTGATTTTGTGTTGTCGCTTCGTACAGCTGCCATCTTGTTTTGATATGTACGAGCCTCAGAAAAAAGACATTTTGTGAATTGCGGACGCCTATATTTTATTAGGGTTGCGCCGTGTTACCAGTATAATATCGGTATATCGCAGAGTTTTCTTCTGCGCGATACGTATCAGCTATCGTGATATGCTTTCGACGTACCAATTTCATATAAACCAACTGGTTCACAGACTGTCCGCTAGGTGTGACGACAGCACGTAACATACATTCCAGGACCCGATAGGGCGCAGACAGCTAAGTTTACCGTAACTTTGTACTTCAGTCCAAAAATTTATATTCGAAAGAAATAAACCCAATTGTAACAACACTAAGTACCATTATACATAATATAAACAAATTTAACCCCAAAAATGTAATATCTATATAATGCAATATCTCTAAAACTACTGATCTGATTTTTATAAACTTTTCACCATGTCCTTTTCATCAGACACAGTTTATTGTAACAGTCATAGTTATATACAGTGTCTGGTTCGTATTTTCGAGTATAACTAGCTGTAACTTGATATGCACGCGGCGGCATCGTTCGTCGTCAAAACGCGACCTGCTGCGCCTGCGGCTTCGACAGAGGGCATATGATTATCAAACAATTCCTGCAGCAACATTGTCCGCCATATGGAAGACTGACTGAAAGCAGACAGTAAATCACCAACGTCAAAATAAATAATGGCCAAACTCGCATCCTTTGACTTGTAATGCAATGTATTGCACAAAAATAGTGGTTTTTTATCAATAAAAAACATTTTGGACCAGTAACTTTTTGGGGGGCCAGTAACTTTTAACATCTACTGGCCTGATGGGCCACTGGGTACAAAATCTTAATGTCAAGGCCTGAGCATACCAGTTAGAATGTCAAGGCCTGAGCATACCAGTTAGAATGTCAAGGCCTGAGCATACCAGTTAGAATGCCAGACTCTCAATCGAGAGAACCCGGTTTCAAATCCCACTGCGGTCGCTTCGAACCTTTGGCAAGTTTGATCACCCCACGTTGCCACAGTTCACTCAGCTGTATATGAGTACCTGGCAATACAGACAGTGGTGGATATGTGAACAAATAGTCTTCGCGCAGTAATTGCAGCGTGGCTGAATGCTTCCCAGAAAAGTTTAAATGGCCTTGGAATGAACAGGTCTGCCAGGGGGTGAAGTGTAAAGCGCTTTGAGCAGTCCTAAGGACTGAGTACCACGCTATATAAGAACTCACCTTTTTATGTTGGACCTGTTGAGAAATTTACCTATGCCAATTTCAAACTTGTGAGTGCAGGGATCGATCTGGGCAGTGGCTTTGTGTCATTGACGCATCATATTTTTAAATGCTGCATTGTTTTTTGCACCTAGTGACGCATATTTATATAAGAGCGATATATAATACCAACGTTTTTATCTGAGAAAATTAAAGTGCAATCGGCGTTTGACCGCAAACACGCATGTTGCGATTTTGGTACCGCACGATTAATATTTTATCCACTTCGGTGGTACGTCATTTATCCACTAGGGTGGTACGTCATTTGTCCGTTAAGGGGAACATATAGTCCTCCCCTAATTTGTTGCTCATCAAGCCACATGCCGTAATGATGCCACCCCAAAAATAAGACCCATTCCCCTACCTTCACAAGGTAACTTAGTTGGATGGGCTAGAAAGAGACAAACAATAGATGTGATTGTTGCTGCTGAAACAATTACGAAAACTGACAACGTGCCCAAAATTGCTGAGACCGGTGACATTGGGGACGTCGTTGGCGACATCGACAACCAAAGCACCGCCTGTTTTTGTTAAGTCATTTCAAACAGTAGAGGCGTGACCATGAAACGTGGGACAGACTCAGTACCTTGTTTTGTTACATTGCAGATTTAAAAATAAACTAGTGATCTCTGTACATGTTGTTGATATTACTGGTAATATATTAAATATATCCAGAGATGTGGGCAGTCATACAAACACAAAACATCAAGACTTTCTAGTGTTTAGTTTTTTAGCAGAAGTAAAAACTGTCTAATATTTAGATAGCTTACATCTCATATTTCAGTCAGAACAAACTATTAAGCAAGCAAACAAAAATATACTGAATGTAATAAAAAAAACTGCAAACATGATTACAGGCCTAATATGAAATTAACTGTGATGTTCACAATTACCACGTTATACAAAGTGACCAAGTTATGTAAATTAATTGCACTTTTATTAAATTAATATGGGGCACATAACATTTCAAAAAGGCACATAGGTTTGCCTCTGATGTGCCCAAAGGGCACATGTATGTCTTTTTCCAGATCGATCCCTGTGAGTGAAATAGCTTTGTGAATCAACATGAAATGAATTCAACCTGGCGACATGTGGCATGCTTATGCATACACGCAACATGCATGACACCATCTTGTAATGCAAGCGCATGGTGTAGTCTAGACACATATTGTGCACATCCCAGCTTTGAATCTTACTAATGTCACAGATACACTAACAAATCTAATAAGGCACCGGCACGCAAGTGACAAATATTATGAGACATGCAACGACACCAAATACTGACACTGACACAGTTCAGTGACGTGTCCTGTTGTCAACACTCATGCATTACCACTACGGTGGCAGAGACTACAATCTCATGTGATCAATGAATATAATATCATAATCCAATGATCTGTTATTCTGTATTGATTAGATATAAGAATATGATACAGTGTCTACTTATTGTGTGCAACTAAGAGTATGACTTAGACAAGGTTTTATTTTATAATATTAAACAAAACTATTAAATAAATTTAATTAAAATATTAAATAAAAATGCATGACCGTTGTGCCCTTCTCACTGTTACTGATCTGCTGCCAAAAACGCTCTGATTATGCCTCTGAAGTGTTTTACACAGGGTATTATTTCTGGTTGCTATGACGATACTAGATGTTCTGAATTTTTACAGGCCAATTATCATGTTCTAGATACAGTAAAAATTCACCCATCTGTTGACCCTTTGTGGATCCAGCTTTCACATTCTTGTTTGATAATCAAACATACCATCAAGTTCTAGCAACAAAGAACAATAAGTTGTTACACTACATAACAAAAACATAATAACACCAATTCCATATCAAAATTAAAATATCTTAATAGAGCAACCGTAGACAAACTCAAGTAATATATTTCAGCTTTATTTAATTTATGTATATTATGATACATAATGGCAAACAAATACAACATGTGCAACATATTATATTTTATTGATTAGTTGGAGTGAATAATTTGAGTTAAAAAGCTACATGTAACTGAAAAAGCAATTAATGAACTTCTATAGCGCCTATATCCTCAGGAACACCAGCTCAGGGACAATTGAAAAGTAATTGAAAATCAATCAACTGCATTTTCACTGATTCCAATTACTTTTAAAAACAAAACACCAATTCCAATTACACTTCTGGAATTGGAAATGGCAGTTCAATTCCAAATACAATGTAATTAACCCCAAGTCAGCCGGCATAGCCAAATACCTGTCCAAAATAAAACAGATATGAAACTTATCATTAATAAATGACATATTTAGTGAATTTGTTATACAAGAACTTTAAGTAAGCTACTGACAAAGATAACTTGCCAAAAGATATCCTAGTTATTGGGACAATGTTCAATTCTACCTTTGTTCTGACGTATCCACTAGGGCTGATGATAAAATATCACTACTGAACTACTAAGCAGAACAGCAGTGCACAAAAGTAATTTATCCACAGAGATTCAAGTCACCATGACTAATTACTGTGCCATGGGGAAATCTTTGGCAACATTTAATTAGTGACATTTAATTAGTGACATTTAATGGGAAGGCAGTAATGCCTGTCGAGTGGGCCAGACATCAATCTGAAGTACCTGGTAGGCCTATCCAGTTCCTTTGTCTGTGTCTATTATATAGTTGTGTGTAAATGACATGTTTGTGTGTCAAAAACATGTCTGTGTGTCGATGACATGTCTGCGTCAGATGACATGTATGTGTGTCGATGACACATCTGTTTGTCAATGATATGTCTGTGTCGATGACACGTCTGTGTGTCAATGACATGTCTGTGTGTCGAAGACATGTCTGCATACATACGCAAGTGTCATAGTGCAAATGTACATCTTGATTAATCTAAATGGTCACGAATCAACACCAGTCTCTCAGTTTAGATGAACAATTTGGTGACACTTCAACGTCACTGTCACATATCTTGTACAAATATTGTGACACATCAATCAATAAAGATTTATCCAGTGTTACTGCACATATGAGGCTGTAAGTCCACAAATGTTTACACATTTACTCCCTCTATAAGATCCTTTACTTCCCCTGGCATCTACAGCATATAGAAGAAACCTTGACTTTTAGTGTCTGATCTGAAAGATATATATCCAACTTCCATCCAATATGTCAGATGCTAGGCAAGTCAGCAAGTTGTATTGTGAAATAGCTAAGTTGGCCATTTTTTTAACCCACTAGTTCTTGCTCAAGAGGCAAGCACCAAACCATTTAGCTAATGTTACACTCCCTCATGTGTGACTTCCCATCCCTGAAATATGACTCCTTTCTGTTTTACTGTACACGTGGACAAATTCACTGCTTTAAAATGTTTAGATTTTGCAAGGAGATTTTTTGTGGAGGTTTATTTTCACAGATTTGCTCTAGTAAAACCTAGCATGAACTGGGCTGTTGCGTTATCTCAAGTGGGAGGGGATGTTTTGCGATTTTGTGGAAACCACAATAATCATGAACTTCTAAACATTTAAGCTGTACAGTTTGGCAAGTAGAATTGTTAAGATTTCTTTTATTTATGACCACAACATTCTTTGAGACACCTTGCCATCACAACAAAGACACGACAGACATATTTCCTGTCCACAATCCAAAAGCCGAGAGATAATATTTAAATTACGGCATTACCTACTGGCATATTCACTACGCAACCTACAAAGCAGATGGTGTAAACCAATAGGAAATAGAGAACACCTGGCTAAAAACTGTCATAAAAAGACAGAGAAAGAAAGTTTCTGGTTTCTGGCTTGTGCACCTGTATCAGGTCAACGGGCCTGCATTGCTAGTTTGTTAAATTGTGTGTTTCAAGTTCTTGCGTGCGTGCGTGCGTGCGTGCGTGCGTGCGTGCGTGCGTGCGTGCGTGCGTGCGTGCGTGCGTGCGTGCGTGCGTGCGTGCGTGCGTGCGTGCGTGCGTGCGTGCGTGCGTGCATCATTACCTACTGGCATATTCACTAGGCAACAAAAATAACTAGTACCTGATACATAAATTGCCTAAACAAGTACATGAGAAATAAACACTGTGAACATGTGAAAGCAGACTGCTGGCTACCTACAAAGTAGACGGTGTAAACCAATAGGAACTAGAGAACAACTGGTTAAAAACTGTCAGAAAAAGAGAAGAAAAAAAAGTTTCTGATTTCTGGCTTGCCCACGTGTATCAG
Organism: Lamellibrachia columna; assembly: GCA_963662155.1. Lineage (NCBI taxonomy): Eukaryota > Metazoa > Annelida > Polychaeta > Sabellida > Siboglinidae > Lamellibrachia > Lamellibrachia columna. The sequence goes on from OY759270.1 coordinate 48,289,897, forward strand.
CAGTTCCACAGGCCTGCATTGGTAGTTTATTAAATTGTGTGTTTCAAGTTATGCGTGCGTGCGTGCGTGTGTGCGTGCGTGCGTGTGTGTGTGCATGCGTGCGGTCTGGTTCTGTGTCCAGGTGTCCAGATGTTTACTTTTTTGTCTTATTCCGAATGACTCATAAACATTGGACTTTGTAAAAAAAATTAATAGAATAAAACATCTATTCATTTTAGGAATTTCCCATGAACAAAATCTGGACACTTTGTATGTGACTTTGTAGCAAATGTGCATAATAATATTTCTTTCCCACATCCGCAAAATTTGTATTTATGGCGATCGGGCATCAGCTTATTAGCAACAGTTGTAATTTTGCAAACGTTTAAGCAAGTTCCCATAATGCAATTAGCTGACAAAAACAACGAATACAAATCATGAATTAAAGCTACCAGAAGGACAGAGCGCGACCAGAATGCGCCATCGGTAAATCAATGTGAGGCATTCTTAACGTGCCATTTCTCATTAACTATTAATGATTTCATGTCCTAGAATGTTACCAAGTCTGTGGCATGGCATACTCAATGAATACTGCAGCTGATACTGGAAGGACAGGCTTTGTGAAGGCTTCACAAGAAGTGGGAGATGATGCAAGATAAGGCCACTCTACGGGCTGATTCCTGCTGATTAGGCTGAGTCACATTGAGACTAAGAATAAGCTGCATGTGATTATATTTACACTGAGTGTGTTGGAAAGACAAGGACCAAGAAGATCTGTTCACAATCACATGCCGACCCTCACAAATTAGGGGCGTATGCCAAATGTTATGAAGATTTATTGAATAAATCTCAGTGTAACAATAAGCAAGAAGTTGAATTGCCCTCCTCTTTATCCCTGCAGTCCGGGGTGAGGCTGGCACCAATACCAGGCATTTTTTTCCTTCTTCCATCATTAATCCCGTTTCACTACCGTCTCCACCACCCGTCTCCACTACCGCCATCCCTCACCCTCATTCTCCCCTCCCCTCCCACTCCCCTCCCACTCCCACTAAATCTCTCTTCACGCAGTCCTCCCATCTCAGTCTCGGTCTTCCTCTTCTCCACTCTGAGTGCAACCGCTCTTTTCATTAACCATTCCCCTTCGATTCTTTCTATGTCTCCAGCCCACTTTAACCAACTCCTCGCCAGCTTCCTCCTGAAACCTTCTTTCACACCCACCTCCTCCCTCAGCTCCTCCATTCCTTCCTTGTCTATTATTTTTACTCCCGCAATTCTTCTCACCCAGTTATTTTATGTATTTATGTCATGTCACCCTCTTGTTTCTAAGTTTACTTATAGTTAACAAACTCAAATAAACCCTGTTAACCAGAGTCAAAAAATACACCAGTCTAACGCCATGGGTCACCCCAGGGACATATTGGGCCAAGGCCACCTTTGCTTAAATTTGACCCCCTCCCCGCGAGATCCTAGATAGCCACTGGCTACCCAACTATACTTCTGGATTGAGTAGGTCAAATCCCTCATATTACAGTCTTTATCAGTTTCGTGACAATCTAATCATTAAAATGTCTTCTTTTTAATCATTCATGGCACTTCAAGCGTGAACGACATATTTAATTACTAAAATTGCCTGTTCAGTAGTATGGATGACAGCAAAGTTTATATATAAATAAAACATAATTCGCATCTTGATCACGTTTGACAATTCCCACACCCAGTGTGTGGGAATTGTCAAATGTAATAAAAAATGTATGACAGTGACAGATTTCAACTTAATGTGGTAATTATCTGATTTTAATATAAAGTAAAATTGGTGCTTAGATATGTAACCATATGAAAGATTATGGTTGGGGCCATTTCTAATTTATTATCTTTTTTTAAACATAAAAGCAAGTCGGTTATCTAGGTCGGGTCAGGTAAATGGAAAAAACACTGATTTCTTATTTTACCATTTTTAAGTAAGCATGGTATTTTTTTTATTCAGCCAATAATTAAATTAATTATTGCATTGTCTTTGACTGTTGAACATCTACCAGTATTATACAGCCTAGACACCACAGTGATGACGGAAAAACAACAAGAGAAAATCCAAGTTTGCAAAAATAACTAGGTGAGAAGCTGATGACACCAAAATATTCAGAACATTAAAAAACAAATCTGACTGTGAAATCTGACCAGCTCATTTAGATCATTTAAGTGAGACGAGTAACAAATGGTTCAACACAAGTAAAGGCAAAGACAATCCAAAATTTCACTATACCATGACAACCGAAAACAATAATATGGCTATAACAGAAACTGTTCCAAGAGAAGGATTTAGGTGTCTGGATATCAAATAATTTGAAATGCGAGAAGCAAGTTGTCGTGCTATGGTGGTTTTGCATTCAGTAAAAAGAGTACTTTATTCAGTTTAATAGAGAAACATTCAACGTTGTTTATAATACATATATTAGACCACATCTTGACTATTGTGTACAAGCCTGGTCATCTTATTATGCAAAAAATAGTTTAATGCTTGAGAAAGTGCAGCGCAGGGCAACATAACTGGTAATAGGATTCAAGGAATTTACATTAGGAAAGATAACTAACATAACTAAAACTAGATAAATTTTTTAACATTAATCTAAATAACCTCAGAAGCCACAGTAAAAAAATTAAACAAACAACAATGTATGAAGCTATGACGATGCCGATTGTTCAGTTAAAGAGTGGGGGATGTATGGAATTCACTGCCTGACAATATTATACTTGCACCCTATACTAACATAAACAATATTATACTTGCACCCTCTACTAACATAAACAATATTATACTTGCACCCTCTACTAACATAAACAATATTATACTTGCACCCTCTACTAACATAAACAATATTATACTTGCACCCTCTACTAACATAAACAATATTATACTTGCACCCTCTACTAACATAAACAATATTATACTTGCACCCTCTACTAACATAAACAATATTATACTTGCACCCTATACTAACATAAACAATATTATACTTGCACCCTCTAACATAAACAATATTATACTTGCACCCTCTACTAACATAAACAATATTATACTTGCACCCTCTACTAACATAAACAATATTATACTTGCACCCTATACTAACATAAACAATATTATACTTGCACCCTATACTAACATAAACAATATTATACCTGCACCCTCTACTAACATAAACAATATTATACTTGCACCCTATACTAACATAAAAAAATAGAGCAGATACAAACTGGGTTAACTGGCCATTACTTGTAAGTGTAAGCGTAAGAGAAGAATTACAGGAATTAAAAGAATAGACAAGAATGGAGGAGCTGAGGGAGGAGCTGAGGGAGGAGCTGAGGGAGGAGCTGAGGGAGGAGCTGAGGGAGGAGCTGAGGGAGGAGCTGAGGGAGGAGCTGAGGGAGGAGCTGAGGGAGGAGGTGGATGTGAAAGAATGGAAGGGGAACAGTTGACGAAGACAGCGGATGTACTTAGAGTGGAGGGTAGAAGGAGAAGAGGAAGACTGAGACCGAGATGGGAGGACTGTGTGAAGAGAGCTTTAGTGGGAGTGGGAGGGGAGTGGGAAGGGAATGGGAGGGGAGTGGGAAGGGAGTGGGAGGGGAGTGGGAGGGGAGTGGAGAACAAGAGGGAGGGATAGTGGGAGTGGAGACAGGTGGTGGAGGTGGCAGTGAAATGGGATCAGTAACGGAAGAAGAAAACAAATCAAGGACCAGTATCGATGCCAGCCTGACTTCAGGGACAAAGAGGAGAACAACATAGTAACATTTTGATAGAGTCCCTGGCATAATGATACTAAGAGTGAGTAATGAGAAATGAGCCTAGGAAATAATCACCATGTTTTAATGTGAACAAATCAGGAGGTGCAATGCATTACAACAAGCTGCACATTTGACAGTTCCTGCAATTACAAGAGACTATAAATTACTTTGTAATCACCAGTGTAGACAGGTTACAGGACTTGCTAAGATGGCCAAGACATGAAATACAGCAACTGAGCAATATGAAGGAGAGGGAAGTGGGAGAGACAAGAGCAAAGGAGTGGGAAGTGGGGGAGACAGGAGCGAAGGAGACAGGAGGGAAGGGGTCAGGACAGAATGTGATGGAGGGGATCGAACGGAAGAGTTATTCTGCAGCAGTGATAGAGGGGGTGAGGAAGAGAGCGAGGGTGTTTGTGGGGGATTCGATAGTTAGGAAGACCGACAGAGTCTTAAACAAGGGAGATGATGTGGTGGTCTGCTTGCCTGGAGCCAAAATAGAGGCGATAACTCAGAGGGTAAAAAACATCGTAGGCTCGGGAAAGGGTGGATCTGTTTTAGTACACGTAGGGACAAATAACGTAGAGAGAGAGGGTACAACTGCCATAGTTAGGAAATATAGGCAGTTGGTCAGAACACTAAAACAGACGCGGGTTGAGCAGGTAATACTGTCAGGGATTTTACCTGTAATGGGCAGGAGGGGTCACAAATATCGAAATTGTCGGGGGATGGCAATTAACATGTTAGTCCAGAAGTTATGTATGGAAGAGGAAGTTGGATTTGTGGATTTATGGGGAAGTTTTGTTGGGAGGGCTGATATGTACATGAAGGATGGGCTTCATTTAAGTGGTAAGGGGGCGGCAGTATTCGCGGACAAACTTTCAGCAGCGGTAGATAGTGACTTGGGTACAATGACAAATATTTTTGGAAGTAAACATTCTTTAAACTAGAAGTGCAGGGGGGTTACCTAGAGGTGTCTCAAGCAGAACAAGAGGCCACTAGCACAGATAAACCAATATCAAATCATCCGAAAAACATCACTGAAAAAGGTTATAGATGCGTATGTTTAAATGCAAGGAGCATAGTAAATAAGAAAAACGAATTAAACATTATGGTAGAAGATATTGACCCTCACATAATTGGTATAACTGAATCATGGGCCAACATAGATATAACAGATGCTGAACTAGGACTGACAGGATATGTAATGTTTAGGAAAGATCGAATAGGAAGAAGGGGCGGGGGAGTTATTTTATATGTTAAAGAATCTATTCAGGCTTATGAAATAAAACTAGAAAGGGAAGCAGATTGCGATGAAGCTGTTTGGTGCAAAATTGTTTCAGGAAATTCAAAATTAACTATTGGATTAGTTTACCGAAGTCCAAACATAAACGAAGAGGACAACACAAAAATAATAAACGCTATAAAGGAAGTTAGTAAAGGGGAATGTATCATAATGGGAGATTTTAACCATGGACACATACAATGGAATTCTCTAGAGAGCACAGGGATTGAGGACCAACAATTTCTATTTTTAATCCAGGATAGCTTTCTTACTCAGCACGTACTAGAACCAACCAGGGGAGAAAATGTATTAGATATAGTTTTGTCATCACAAAAAGAATTAGTGGACAATGTAAAAATATTTGAACCATTGGGTAATAGTGACCATAATCAAATACATTTTGACATCAATGTAAAATCAGAAAGTAAAAATAAGAAAACGTACAAGAGAAACTTCCACAAAGGTAACTACAAAGATATGAGAAAATACTTAGCAAAGCTAGATTGGAATAACATGCTGATGAATAAGACCGCAATTGAATGTTGGAATATTCTAAAATATGAAATTGAGAGTATCATCGATAAATTTGTTCCCTTCCAAAAACAAGGAAAACGGTGTAGAAAGAAACACTTGTCAAAAGAGGCTATTAGAAAAATAATGCTAAAGCAAACTATGTGGAGGGTTTATAGGCGTACCAGAAAGGACGAAGACTATGCAAAATACAAAGAGGCACTTAATGCAGCTACAACTGAAATCAGACAATCTAAAAGAAGCTATGAGCAAAAACTAGCATGTAACATAAAAAATGACAGCAAGAGTTTCTATGCATATGTCAGGAGTAAACAAAACGTACAAGACAAGGTTGGACCTCTAGAAGACAGTGCTGGAAATATAATATCACAGGGGTTTTTAATGGCGGAAGACCTAAATGGTTACTTCAGTTCAGTGTTTACCAAAGAAGATATTAGTTCATTACCAGTTGCTGATGCTAAATTTCAGGGGGCTAAATCTGACTATTTAGGTCCGTTAGTTGTAACTCCAGAATTGGTAGCTAAGAAAATAAAGGCAATGAAGGATAACAAATCACCGGGAGTGGATGGGATTCCTCCAAAATTACTAATGGAAACAGTAGAACAAATCAGTATACCACTTGCAAGAGTATTCAACTTGTCATTAAAAGAGGGAGTTGTTCCGTTTGAATGGAAAGAAGCAAACATCATACCATTATT
>OY759270.1:48301163-48481163 GCA_963662155.1 Lamellibrachia columna
TGATGATGAATGTGATGGTGTAAACACTGAGGATGAGCTGCACACTGTACTATCAATGCTGGATGATGCGTAGTTTCATTTTTGTTAGAAGAAAAAGGTGTCTGTGAATCCGTCAACATGCAAAGATTGATTGGAATTGGTCCAGTAGCAATGAATGTATAAGCACATATACAAATGAACACTTCTGTCATATATGTTTAAAATACAGATATATAACTTGTTTTTCACTTTCTCATACTCCACAAAATGTACTTTATATTGTATTTTATATCATAGTACACTCCTGTAGCATGATCAACATGAGTAGTTTACATTAAATATATACATTGGCATACAACTGCGTTCAGCTACTGCAAAAATGTTGAAATCGTGGTGGCCATCTTGGATATCTGGTTACCATGATGACGAAATGTAAAATGATATGGCTCATTTTACTCGCTGATTATCATACTTTCAGAATATATATATAATATTCATATTCATAAAATGCATTTTTGTTGCTGAAATCTTGACTTGAAGTGATGCAGTCGATTTTCTTGCATATTCACTGGGAATGCAGTATTCAGTGGTCACAGCATATCAGGGCTGTAGTACAGAAATGGTTAATATTTTACATTATCCATTTATTAGATTTTATGAAACCAAATATTTGGACGGGAGCTATACAAGAAATGTATTATTATTATCTGAAAAACACGAAAAGGCAGGAAATGTGAAAAAAATTGCAAAACAAGGACATCTTCTTTCCAAACAGGAGAGTTCATCAATATCTCTCACTAGCCTTTTTTACTCTCCTGGCTTGTGACTACTGAGCAACAAATGTGGGAACCCTTGGTGTGAACAAAACAACTATTTAGGGTCTGATAAGCCACTTCTGGTATTCAAGAAGGGCTGTGTCCAACAGCACATTTCAACAGCAGGAGAGGCTACATTGGGATTATCTAGAGATTAACCTTTAGATATGACTGCTCTGGGGTTATCACCACATTAGCCTCTAAGATAAAACATGTGGCTTAGAAGTGTTGCCAGATTTGGCTGGCAGTGTGGAATGATAAATTGAAGCTCAGTCAGCAGTTGAAGACCACCCAAAAGAGAATATGTACTAAAAAAAACTACCCCAAACACCAAAATGAAGACTCAGTTGGTGCAACTTGCACGGATAGGACAGAGCCAGGTCAGTTTCTATAGTTGGCCACAGATAACATTTAGGATCTGTCTGCCACTACCCATAAAGAGCCTCTTGAGGATTGCGCATGATGAGTGAATTTTTTCAGAGTCCTTTCACGTCAGATACTTTAATAAAATTAATGTTTTTCTGCACTACTGCATTAAAGCTTTCATTTGATGGCAATAGACAGACGCTGACCGCTCACATATCACAACACTGGCTATTCCGCAGAACATACCAACATTTCAAAATCAGTCACAGGCATGGGTTGAAATTGAGGGGTATCAGCTTTGGGTGTTTTTCTCAAAAAGAAGATACAGTGTTTCCATGAATTTGCTACATGAAGTCAGTTAATTGATGGCTAATGCGGTGTGAACATTTTAAGAAAATTGTTGCACAAATTTTCAACGCAGCCCAGGAAACGGCCACCAATGGAAAATGTGTTCATACTTAAAAAGCTACTAAATACTCGTTGTGCTACAGACAGTGAATGGTGGAAAACCGCCATTATAACGGTTCTTTGGATTCCTGGAAAATTCATCGTACAATTTTCACAGAATATTTATCCTCTACTAACACACACGCTGTGTGAAATTCATGAAAACGACACCTAATTCTTCAGAAAAATGCACTCAAAGCTGATATACCTTCATTTTGTCATAGCTGACCTGTGGCCAGCTTGTCTTCAGTGGCTAGTGAGTCGTTGGTCAAGGTTTCAAAAAATAGTCTTGTGGTCAGCCTCAACCTAACTGACTGTGACCTGTGAACCTGGGCTGTCACATCACTCATCAAAGGTGCCAAGTTTCCTGGTCCAGTTGTTCTACCAGTTGCATTGGTGAATCACCAGCTTCCACTCTGTCAATACCTGTTAATTATAGCCACCCCTACGCCCTCATCACTATATAACAGCCCCCTGACAGGGTGAGTCAGGCTGCTAACCATGGATCCTGACACCAAGTCATTGATTGGGACAGATGTATTCAGACTAGGAACGGGGGAAAGGTCTGAACAAAACAGCACGTGTACATGATTTTTTACCTAAGGATGGTTTTTTGCAGTTACACTCAGTTATTTCAAATAATGTATCATCACCATCATCGTCATCGTCATCGTCATCGTCATCATGGTCATTATCATCTGGTCAGTTTACATAAAAGTGGTTCACGATACTTCTCCATTGATGCTTGTCCTACATACCTATTTTAAGTTCGTAACTGTTGTCCTGAATTCAGACACACGTAGTTTTGGATAAGTTAACTAGGTCTTATCCAAAAATATAACATATTAGCATGACAGATAGTATTTGTCCAATATCGATGTATATAAATAATTATATATATATATATATATATATATATATATATATATATATATATATATATATATATATATATATATATATATATATATGTATATATGCACTATATACATATAATATGCATCTATATGTTGGACAAATAATATGTATGTGTGTGCGTGCATGACAGATAGTATTTGTCCAATATCGATGTATATTATATATATATATATATATATGATTATTATTATTACATATATGATTATATATATATATATATATATATATATATATATATATATATATATATATATATATATATATATATATATATGCACGCACACACAGAGAAGTCAACATTGACAATGAACTAAAACCTGTAGTAACTCATGTCCTTGAGTCACATAGCCAAATTTGTGTAACTACATTGAAACTAATCTGTCTACACTATTTTCTGCTTGAAGTATCTTTCTTGTAACTGTGCCTAGTCAATATTAAACTGTAACGCACATCAGAACACTAAACAAGGGGGATCACATGGTGGTTTGCTTTCCAGGGGCAACATTTTTTAAATGGTCTGAAAAATGGCAGTTGTTGTTCAATTTGGGAAATGTAAATGCCTACATACAGGACATGGAAACTTGGATGTAAACAATAAAATGGGAGATACTGCTCTAGGTGCTACTGTAAAAGAAAAGGACTTAGGAGTGGTAATAAGTGCCGATGTGAAAGTTTCTGAGCAGTGTGGCATTGCAGCTGTAAAGGGTAATCAATCTTGGGTTGATTAGGAGAAATATAACATACAAGGAAAAAAGGTAATTATATCTCTGTATAAAGCAATAGTTAGGTCTCATTTAGAATACTGTATGCTTGGAGACCATTATCATAAGAAGGATATAGATACGTTTGAACGCATAGGAGAGCAACTCAAATTATTCCAGAACTGAGAGACTATAGTTATGAAGATCGCCTAAAAGAATGTGGTTTAACAACCCTAGAGACAAGGAGGTTAAGAGGAGATCAGATTGAAGTTTATAAGATATTAAATGGGTATGAAAATATTGACAGAAATATTTTTTTCTCACTCAAGAAAAATAGTAGAACTAGAGGACATGAAGTAACATTAGTAAAAGATCAGTGTAGATTGGATATCAGGAAGTACTCGTTCTCTGAGGGGACAATAAATTAATGGAACAAATTATCTACAGATTGTGTAACTGCTAGCATCGTGAATATGTTTAAAAACAAAGTTGACACATATCTCAGAAGGGTGGGTTACACATAGATGAAAAATGTTGAACTCTCAATAAGCCAATGGCTTCCTTGTCCACTTACCATCTGGGCCTTTGCCTTGGATGGCAATCTTGTTAAATCTTGTTAAATCTCACTGGGAAAACCCACATGACATCATTAATCATTTCCCTATAGACCAACATTTTATGTTCTATTTGCAGAAACCACTCTCAAATTTTTTTATTGTGAGTGACCTTCTTTGGACTTTGAATGTGAAACAGCTCGCTTCTATCAAAGCTCATTAACTTAGACAACCAGGACTAATAAATCATTTACATGAAACAAGCATATTACGTACAGACCTTGACTGTTACAAGGAGACAGGAACTATTTATAACTACAGAAACTTTCATAGCACACCTGGCACTACTACTATTTTTAGTCGCTCATCCCAAAACAACAAACTCATATTTCAGAACTTTGGAAATGGGCGTGAAAGCCGACATGAAAGGAAATCACTAGTGAATGATTCGGTGGAGGTGGAGCAATGCGGAGTCACAGCGGCTGTATAGAGCACTGACAGGTAAATGTCAAAATGTTTGGCCCTGGCACACCACACATTAATTAACACACAGATATTTCCACTCCATTACTCAGAAAACAGCTTCGATGAAACTCATTAAGCAAGTAACCACAACTGGCGTCAGGAAATATCTGAATGAAAGTGAAATTTGTGGTCAACAATTGTTCAACTACAGGAGTCCAGAGAAGTCCTGTGGGGAGTGATACCCCACTGTCCACCCCCTCATATTATTTTAAAGTCTCTCCTGAATTTTATTGTTTTCTCATCTAATAACAAATGAAGCCTATCTATATATATATAGTGTCCACTGTGACTTGCTAGTTTGCTTGTACAAATTTGTTATTTAGTTTTGGAGAAATCATCATACAAACTATAATTTTGTTTTATTCATTGAAAAAAGGCAAAAGCAATCCAGCTCTATATACTATGACATAAAGCTATTCATACTTTCACTAGTTACCTGATCAAACGATCAAAGCCATTTCAATGATTTCAATAAAATTATGCACTATTTTATTAAACTAACTGTGCATATTATGATATACCATTCACACACTACATATTACTTAAATTATTCACACACTACATATTACTTAAACTATTCACACACTACATATTACTTAAACTATTCACACACTACATATTACTTAAACTATTCACACACTACATATTACTTAAACTATTCACACACTACATATTACTTAAACTATTCACACACTACATATTACTTAAACTATTCACACACTACATATTACTTAAACTATTCACACACTACATATTACTTAAACTATTCACACACTACATATTACTTAAGCTATTCACATACTACATGTTACTTAAGCTATTCACATGCTACATATTACTCAAGCTATTCACACACTACACATTCAAGTATCAATTAACCTGATTCGTGATAGGCTAAATTAATTGAGGAGTCTTAACAAAGAAACAAACATCTCACCTGGGAGAGCAGGCTAGGGATCTGTGTTCCCGTTCCCGACCTTCCCGGTCTGTGCAGAAGCTGTACAGCTGTGGGGAAGAGGAAATGGGAAACATGTGAAATAGGTGCTCCTACTGTAAACAGGTGCACTCTGGATTACTAAAAATAAAACCACAGTAACACAAGTAAATAAAATCCTACAGTGGTATACATAAACATAAACATAGTTTGATACTTTGGTGATAATAAACAAAATGTCCCATTTTAGTAATACTAAACAAAGTTCTGTTGTGGCAATAGTAAACACTTCCTGTTGTGGCAAAAGCAAACATGGTCCTATTGTGGCAACATTAAACAAGTCCCTTCAGCAGTAATAGTAAACAAGAACACAATAAACAAGGTCAGATAGTCAAAATGTCAGGGAGGAAGATTGAGGGAAGATAGTGGAAGATAGAGGGAAGATATAGTGGTTGACAGAGTGTGAAATAGAGGGAAAAATCTGAATTGAAGAGGGAAGTGAAGGAGGTGAGAGAAAGAGGGTGGATAATAACGGGAAGAAGGAGTTTGGGAAAAGAGGGAGGATAGTAGATAGAAAGGGGAGATGTGGGAAATAGCAAGGGAAATAACGTGTACTTACACAAGGCCTGGCTGGGAGGGGCGGGGGAGAACACGGAGCGATCTGACTGTACAGACCAAACAGACCATAGAAAATCTGGCTGCCTGGATGGTCCTGAATGGTCCATGCAACACAGATATACACAGTACAAGACAAAACTCCACAAGCAGGTTTCTGTTACCTAAGATGGCGTACATCACAGTCTGAAAAGTAAATGTCATTGAGCACATGCAAACAAAGGTGTCAACATTACTGCTTTCGGACCGGAAATACTGTTTTTTCCCTTACCCCCGCTTTTTGGACAAAATGTCCCACTAATTTATTTTCAAAAAAAATAAAAAATTCACAGTAAAATCAATCTATTTGTTGCACATGAGGCCATTCTAGACACACGAGGCCATTCTAGACACACGAGGCCATTCTAGACACACGAGGCCATTCTAGACACACGAGGCCATTCTAGACACACAAGGCCATTCTAAACACACAAGGCCATTCTAGACACACGAGGCCATTCTAGACACACAAGGCCATTCTAGAAACACAGGGCCATTCTAGACACACAAGGCCATTCTAGACACACGAGGCCATTCTTGACACACGAGGCCATTCTTGACACACGAGGCCATTCTAGACACACGAGGCCATTCTAGACACACGAGGCCATTCTAGACACACGAGGCCATTCTAGACACACAGGGCCATTCTAGAAACACATGGCCATTCTAGACACACGAGGCCATTCTAGACACACAAGGCCATTCTAGACACACAAGGCCATTCTAGACACACAAGGCCATTCTTGACATACAAGGCCATTCTAGACACACGAGGCCATTCTAGACACAAGAGGCCATTCTAGACACAAGAGGCCATTCTAGACACACGAGGCCATTCTAGACACACGAGGCCATTCTAGACACACAGGGCCATTCTAGAAACACATGGCCATTCTAGACACACGAGGCCATTCTAGACACACAAGGCCATTCTAGACACACAAGGCCATTCTAGACACACAAGGCCATTCTTGACATACAAGGCCATTCTAGACACACGAGGCCATTCTAGACACAAGAGGCCATTCTAGACACAAGAGGCCATTCTAGACACACAGGGCTATTCTAGACACATGTTGTTTCTTTGGTTTCAAGTGATTTCACATTTTCTCGTGCGTCTGTTCACCGTGAATAAGAATGGCACATAAAAATGACAACCTGTAAAAACCCCATAAAAAACTATGAATAATGCTAAATCTGACGAAACTTGAGTGCTTTCCCGTTTTTCATGAGCACTTTCCTGCTTTTACTTGAGCAGATGTTGACAATAAAAAATAGATTTACAAATATATACGGTCGATTCAATTGGTTAATTACGTGCCACATTGAAATGTATGTAACCATTCAGCTAACATTCTGTCATGTACGTATATATATATATATATTATATATATATATATATATATATATATATATATATATACGTGAAGGACCCTTGAAATGTACGTATATATAAAGTAGTGTACTGTGATAGTGATAGTTGTGTCGTTACACATATTTCAGTGAGGACACGAAATTAACTAATCGAGACCAACAATTTTTAATTAACCATATACTATTATATTATAAATATCGTCTCTATGAAGCTAATTATGAAATTAAACATTATGACAATGCACACAGCCACTGGTGTATGTAACTCGCAACTATGTTCAGTTTCTTTTAAACAAATTAAAATTATTATAGGTAAGTAGTTTGAAAGCTACTAGCAAAAACAGGATTCCAGGAATAAGATTACTCTGCATTATCACCCACCGAGCGGCTGTGATAATGATGAGACGATTGCTTGCTGAGTTCTGCAAGCACATGGATGACATCGGTGAAGTGGGTCTTCAGATCGGCTGCATATCTCTCGGCAATCTCGGCCATCAACTCTGCACTCAACAGCCCATCCTGCAGCAAACACAGATGCATCATGGGAAACGGTTACGGAACACTATTTATTTTCGCATTGGCGACAATGTTAACATATTTTACGAATCTGAAATCAACTATGTTAATATATATATATTTATTTATAACATATTTTATTAACCTGCTGAAAAAAAAATTTTATTCTGTATTTTTTCTCAAGAAAATCAACATATAAGATGCTCCCCTTCAAATGACATCCAAAACATGACATGCTCAAGGGATCCTAAAGTCACTGACATGTGTGTTCTGCCAGTTGTCCACTACACATTTATTTAATCAGGGCACAGCATATCATGGTCCTCAAATATGGCTATATCCCTATTTAAACCAAATTTCAGGCAGCATAAAATTGCCCCAACAGGGTACCATCTCAAAATCAATGGCCCTTCATTCGTAGGACATCCACCAAGAAGCAAATTAGTGATATATCCCCAAACCATCCACCAGTAAACACAGGAGCATCATGGGAAATCTTCCACCAGCACAGATATATTATGGAAAACATCTTCCAGGGCTACTAACTACAACCCACCATCATAAAAAAGTATTACTCCTATGAAATGTCCTAAAAATGTTCACAACACAATAACTGTCAGTTATTTAATTTCTTCTGTGAAATTTTTGAAATTTATACACCTAATTTTTTATCCACATAGAAACACTCCTAATCTTAACAACTCTCAATTTCTAGACAACCGCATAACTGATTTAAAAACACTAGTGCATTCAGCATAATCACCACTGTGTTACAGACTGTTTATTGCCAGCACTTTAAGGCCATAATGTCACACTACTCAAAAACATTCAATCATCAGACTTCATCAACATATAGATGCTGTATAAAACCCGGATTGGCAGTTAGTGCTACGATGCATGTACTTCTAGGATTGACAGGCACTGTTGAAAGCATCACTGCTCGTGGCATCTAGGTTGTGTTGAATGCATCATGTAATGCTGAACATGGCTGGTAGTGCTGATTGCACCTCTTGGTGCTTAGTGCTTGGTGCTTAGAACAACAAGTAATGTCAGAAGCACAAGTGGCCAGCCTTACTATAAACTGTCACAATTAAGTGATTGATGACCTGTTGACAGCATTAACTTGTCCCTGAGTCTACACCATCCCCCAGTGTCAACTCAATCCTCATTACACCTTTGACAGTCAATAAATATCACTCCCAACCTCCACAGCCCCAGGCATGGAAAGGGAAGATGCAGGGAAACATTTCTGGCCTCACTACAGAATGCTGCACTGGAGAACCCAGCACTAATTCAATTATGCTGACAATGTCCCTTGCCTCATCAACCACTTAGTTCAGCCATGAATGATTTGTTAAGAAAGACAAGTTATTGGAGGAGACAGACATTGAATTTCCATTTGGCTGGAAGAGATTTCCCCGGGTGCCTGGTGAGTTACTGTGAATCCTGTGTTCACTGTCCACTGAAGTGACGAGAATACAAATGACCAGAATGTGGGTGGAGAATGGTCTGTATTTATTCATTAGGCCTTTTATTTTTTATTAATTGTCTTGTGGATCTGCCGACCAGACATTTTCATTTTTGAAAAAAATTCTTTTTGTTTACATCATGTCATATTTTAACTTGAACCATTTGTTTACTGAGCTCAAAGACAATTGTATGTACCAGTACTTTAATATAATGGTCGCACTCATGTTGTTAAGTCTCCCGTTTTCAGCTAGACTAGTTTTTAGTGGGAGTCTAACCAGAAATAACCCTCCTGATTTTTGCCCAGTGGCACTATTTCACTAAGTGTTATTACTAAAGCATGTTGCAAAGAAAATGACTGATACTGCGTTATAAAATACACCTGCGTTAGCTAAGGCAATGGTTTTATTATTTGTAGTCAGTGTTTTATTTCACACAATCTTCAGTATTTTATTGTAATTCTTATTGGCTCTATAAATCAGTATTTATAGTTTTTAGTTTTAGTATTTTAGTCAAAAGTAAACATTCCTGAACAGGGTCTTACTCTGGATATGAGTGTATAAATAAAGTGTATTATTATTACATTAGAAGATAAAGCAAATAATATAAGTTGACAGAGAAATGGTAGAAAATAAAAAACAAATTCTTTGAGGAAAACAAAAAGGTTAGTAAAGCTACAAAGTCTGTTTTATCATAAAATCACATTACACAGTATAATCCATATCTACCTTGGTATTCTTACACCTTCACTGGCCAAGTTTGTACCATTATCTGTTTCATTTGACTGTTTCTGTTCAAATATCATGTATGTTTCTGTGCAAATATCATGCATGTTTCTGTGCAAATATCATGTATGTTTCCGTGCAAATATCATGTATGTTTCTGTGCAAATATCATGTTTACATTACATGCAAAACAGAACATAATTGATGGACGTTAATGACATGCTCATCATGTGATCCAGTGACCCAGATAAACGTTGTCCATAGATACTGGAGATTGTCTGCAACTGTTCCCAGACTGAAGGACATTGTGAATATTTCTAGATAGACTGGTATGGTAAAGTCATACTTTAAAGTGTGGTTGACTAAAGCACGTTTGGTCAGTCAAGATATTAGAATAGATGTAGTTTACACTAGACATAACACAAGATTAAGATAAAAGCGATCAGACAGTGCCTTTAAATATTCTCCCCACTGTTCCTACTGATGCAATGAACTGTGTCAAATTTTTCTGAATTTCAGCAAATCTCAAAAACAAATGGCTGAAGCAGCATCTCGTACAAACCAGGTGAACAACTGTTAACAGAAATATTGGAAATAATCTCTCTTAAATAGACATTAATGACTCCGCAATGTGTGAAATTAAAACTGCATTTCCCCATGGAAGTAGAACATATCCCTTTCAGCCGCTGTACCAGGATCTGTGACAACTGAAAAACATTGATGGATGACTTGAGTGAAGAATCATTCAAGCATGACTGAGGACTCATTCATGCGTGACTGAGTACTCAACCTACATCAAAAAGCTTTTTGTCTAATGGCATGCAGTGTGCCAGTATTTGGGGGTATGTGATGTAATTTGGACAGGACTGGAGACAGCTTGCTTCTTCTGTCATGCAGATCAATATCCTGTCGGGAGAGTTAAGTGGAAGCATAGTGGAGGTGACTATATAGGATCATCACGGTGCACTTACATTTAGTTATCACTATAATTTTTTTTTATTGTACCTTGAATATTGCAACTACAAATATTTCCACTAGCAAGTATATGCACATACAGGGATCGATCTGGAAAAAGACATACATGTGCCCTTCGTGGGCACAACTGAGGCATAACTACGTGCCTTTTTGAAATTTTATGTGCCCCAAATTAATTTAACAAAAGTGCAATTAATTTGCATAATATGGTCGCTTTGCATAACTTGGTAATTGTGAACATTAGAGTTAATTTAATATTAGGCCAAATTTGCAGTTTTTTATTACATTCAGTACATTTTATTTTGCTTGCTTAATAATTTGTTCTGCACGAAACATGAGGTGTAAACCGTGTAAGCTATCTAAATATAAGATAGTTTTTACTTGTGCTAAAAAACTAAACACTTGATGTTTGGTGTTTGTATGACTGCCCACATCTCTGGGTACATTTAATATATTACTAATAATATCAACAACAACAATGTACAGAGATCACTAGTTTATTTTTAAATCTGTAATGTAACAAAACAAGGTACTGAGTCTGTCCCACGTTTCATGGTCACTACTGTTTGAAATGACTTAACAAAAACAGGCGGTGCTTCGGTTGTCGATGTCGCCAATGACATCCCCAATGTCATCGGTCTAAGCAATCTCTGGCACGTTGTCAGTTTTCGTAATTATTTCAGCAACAACAGTCTCAGCTATTGTTTGTCTTTTTTAACCTACCCGACTTAGGTACCTTGTGAAGGTGGAGGAATTGGTCTTTTTTGGGCGCCATCGTTACAGCAGGAGGAATATATGTTCAACAGACAGATGACATTCCACCCTAGCAGATAAATGACGAACCATCAAAGCGGCAAAACGATGAAAATCACAGAGCACAGAGCAAACTCTCAGCCGCGACTCCAGATAAAATATTAACCGTGCGGCACTTTAATTTTCTCAGAAAACGCATCGGTATTATATATCGCTCTTATATAAATATGCGTCACAAGGGCACACACAGAAAAAACAATGCAGCATTTTAAATTTGATGTGTTAATGATGCAAGGCCACTGCCCAGATCGATCCCTGATATATACATATATATACATATATATATATATATATATATATATATATATATATATATATATATATATATATATATATATAATTATATGTATGCATACCCATACACAGTGCGTTTTAAGGCATATATGGACAAAATGCCCATATGAAATCTGGCTTTGCCCATATGTTATTTATATATGTTTACCAACTAAGAAACTGAAGAGGAAAATCACGTTTTGCCCGTATGACATTCCACAATGCCTGTATGAATTGAACCTTTAAAATATTGCGCATGCATATATATACAGTCGGTGAACACGCATATGTGTATGACTGTACGTGGATACGTGCATGCATACACATATGTGTATGACTGTACGTGGATACGTGCATGCATACACGTATGACAGTAACAAGATTCCAAAGTTTTTCTAACAAGTTCTTATGTGGCATATTCTAAAAGGTTACACAGCTCGATGAGTTCACCCCAGATTGTCTACCCACTTCCGCAGGTAAATGTCTTTCACCTCCCTGGCATAGACAGACACAACAAGCAACAACAACCTGGCATAGACAGACACAACAACCTGGCATAGACAGACACAACAAGCAACAACAACCTGGCATAGACAGACACAACAAGCAACAACAACCTGGCATAGACAGACACAACAACCTGGCATAGACAGACACAACAAGCAACAACAACCTGGCATAGACAGACACAACAACCTGGCATAGGCAGACACAACAAGCAACAACAACCTGGCATAGACAGACACAACAACCTGGCATAGGCAGACACAACAAGCAACAACAACCTGCGTGTGCCGCCATCTAACAGCTGAGACGACGACAGAATGTTCTAAGTTGCAGCCACACAGATATGGGAGTCTTCCTCTTGAGATAAAGATAGTCGCATACTAAGACACTTTTAAAGACACCTTTTTCACAAACAGCCCCTGCTTCAAGGCCTTACGTGACTTGACTTATGACATTTAACTCCAAACAGCCGTCCTGAGCTAACATAGGATTGGTTTATTTTCAGAGTTTTTCTGATCTAGAATTAGTGAGTCCACAGCAGGTATTTTCCATTTCCCTGTGTGGGGTCTTTTACTTCCCCTGGCATAGACACCAGATAGAAGGGACCAATGGCTTTTACCGTCTCTTCCGAAAGACACAGGCAAAGTGGGGTAAATGAAGTTGCCCAAACTTCTAAATGGCGGAGGTGGTTTTGAACCCCGGTCCCTTCAACCGAAAAATCTTACCCTCCGCCACTCGTCCACCGCACCCTCCGCCACTCGTCCACCACACCCTCCACCACTCGTCCACCACACCCTCCACCACTCGTCCACCACACCCTCCACCACTCGTCCACCACACCCTCCACCACTCGTCCACCACACCCTCCACCACTCGTCCACCACACCCTTCACCCCTCGTCCACCACACCCTCCACCACTCGTCCACCACACCCTCCACCACTCATCCACCGCACCCACCGCCTGATTATGAACCTTGCAACACAATAGAACATGTATACCTGTACACTGGGACTGGGGGTGAAACAAAGCCTATTTGATAAACCCTGTGATAAAATCCCATGGACCCCCCAGACAACTCACACCAAGTGGGTTGTCTGGTAATAGTAGTATTACAGTAATAGTATTACAGTAATAGTATTACCTGTAATATTATTACAGTGTATTAATTGTACATTTCATGCTTATTGTTAAAGCTACCATGTGATGGAGTGTTTTTCTAGAATTTAGCTTTCACATTTCTATGTACCATGGTATATTACGAAATAATCCGTCCTTTTCTTGTCTTGTTTTCCTTTTTTATACTGTTGTTCAGCAAAGACCATTGCATGGCTTTCGTTTAAATTTGCCCCACACATATAGATGTGAACTAAAAGGACATCAATCGTATTCACTACATACTATGGAACACCGTGGTTTTTGCACAAAGAAATATCCAGTGCCACTAGCAGAAATTACTCTTTGCATAACATTACATTAAAACTGCCTAGACATGAATAGAATGCCTAGACATGAAAATAGAATGTCATCAAAACTATCGCATTATGTAGAAAGTTAAAAAAATAATAATAAATGCATATCTTTAAACATGGCAGGGTAAAAACTTGAAGTCAATAATTGGCTGATTTATTTTCACAAATATTTATGTCTGATAAACAAGTTACTGGTAGGAATTTATATATAATATATTGTAGACCTTTGCATGGATTATTTTAACCAGTTGAAGTTTCTACAATATCAGAAAGTGTGTGAGTCGGTGACACAGCTCTCAGAAGCATCACTTTGTGTTTGTCTGACAGAGAATTTGTCCTACTGCTACATCCGGCCACTGCTGTCTGTTTAACATGTAGATTCAGTTACTGCAGCTCTCTAGCAATATTCGTGGTTTGATCAGATTACCTGTGGTTGAAACATTGGGGTTTAGAGCATGTGTGAACACACCAGGATCTGTGATTTCTGATGGACACAGACATCGATGTGACCCACAGGTCAAGACAGATCTCTTGCTGTGAGAAGTGACCCTTTCTCGGACAGCCATTCAAAGTTTTTCATTTCTGTCAAATTGGATTGAATTGTTGAATATGATCAACCAATTAAGCAATAAACTAAGCAATATTATGTTATTTGTTTTACATATTATTGTAAACATGTGAGTTTTTTTATTAATTTGTTGATGTGTACTTAATTAACTAGTATAGTTCATATTATTTTACTAATATCATGAACGCTAGTTGCAATGCAGATCTGCATCTGCAGAGCTAATAATGTAAGATTTAAAACTGACATGCACTAACCTCGCTACATATGTATTCAATGACATACCTTCTCCATACTGTCATCAAGAAGCAGAAGAAATGTGCTCCAAATAATTAATTGTATGTTCATCACCGAATATTCTCTGTAACTATCACACAGTGCACATGACGTCACATGACATCACATGATGTTACGGTTTTATTGCAAAGAGGGCATCATTTTATTGTTGTACATGGTTACTGTCACGTAACCTTAGTGATATGCCTATAAGAATTATTACAGACATTAAATATGTGTTTATTGTGTGTGTTCATTGCATTTTAATAAGGTTCCAAATAGCCTCGAAAAAGTAACTTTTTCAGCACCCTGGATCCTTGCCATTCCCGGGAAGCGAAAGACGAGCCTCTTGCCCAGTGTAAATATATCTGCAGACACTGAAAACAATGGCTAATGAGGAATGATTTCGCAGCCTGACCATGACAATGAGCAGTGAACCAATGAGTGTCCATCCACTGCAGCAACAATCAGCCTGCAATGTGACACCAGACAGCCTATCTGTAATAGACCCTAATCACAGGCTCATCACAGAGCTGCCCAGTAAATTCCACCATATCACTCACTACACGCTTTGGGTGAGTAATACCAAGCAGCTGCATCTAGGTCTCCGCTTTCTCTTTCTGCTTTGGTTGCCTTCTAATATAACACCCGGCCATTGACAGGCAGAGACAGTGCCACAACGTGTCTCCTGAATACAGCCGCAGAAATAACTTCACCTAAGAAGGGAGGGATCCAGCGCTGATCCCATTAGCAATCCAGCGCATTTCCATAAAAAAACTCCTTGATGAAAGATAGTTGATTACGGAAGGTGGCGGTGAACGTGCGCTGCATGTTTATTGTCTGAATCCTTCTTATAAATCGCAGGCCTCCTGCTATCTGTGTGCTACAGACTGCCGAATGGAATCAAGAGCCCATAAATGTATTCCACTATCTAAATGGATGGCTACTGACCATGTACAGCCGCCCAAAGTGCACTTTACATCAATTTGTTTGACACCACCTTTTAGAGTGTCTCTTCGTCTTATCACTGTCCATGTTCAAGTAATGTGAAGTGTGACCATACTATTTACAACATAAACCAAACAAATTTTGAAACAATCTTATCAACTGCCATAAAGTGCAACAGAACGTTATATATCAGCGTTCAAGAAACCTTTAAAAACGCACCTGTGTCTAGTGGAATATTGCTGACATTTTAGCATTCAATTTTTAAATCTGTTTACAGATTACACAGTTTTTTCTTTATCATCCATTTTAATAATGCTCTAATTACGACATCAGTATTTTATGTTGCTGTTATTCTAAATTAACTATGTTCATCCATTTTTCTTATGCCACATTAATTTATTAACTATTTATCTATGCACATTTGTCTTGATCTTATATTTTATTTTTATTCATATACATTTATTTTGAAAATTACTTACAATTTTATCATTACTTAATTATGTAAAACGCCTTGAGCTTTTTAAGGATATTGCGCTCTATAAGAATTATATATATACAGCTGTATACCATTAAACACCAAACTAACACGTAAGTGTACCAGATTAGGAAACTCTACAAAAATCAACAGGATAACCTGTAATGATATCACAGTTTGTAAGTCTAAGTACGATAAGAGTCCTGTTTTCAGTATTTGAGATTTTCCCAAAACTATTCAGCATGTCATAGAATTGCAATCAAATATGAAAATTAGCCACTAAACACTGAATGCATTACCATATGTGATAATGGAGAATTCATTAGAAGTCAACATTGTTTTAATTTCCTGTTTTATAGAGCTATAATATATAGATGATTTTGTGCATTTACAACCCACCGTTTTTATTGTAATTTTTTTAAATTGTTAAATTTGATAGCTACTAATTAATTGATGTATTTATATTTCTTTTTAAATATACACTTTTTAATAGAGCTGTATATATTATTTTATATTTATACCACACCGTTGGTTGTTTTATGCATATGGACATTTCCCATTCCCAATAGCACCTATGTGATGGTCCTACTGAAAATTATTTTTGGCCACAGTACCCTTGGTATGGAAAACTCCTTAATTATAGGCAGGCAAACACCCTAGGGATCAGAAAGTTCACATTTTAGAGATCAGAAAGGAAACATTCTGGTGATTGGGGTCAAACACCCTATTGATTGGGGATCAAACACCTACATGATGGGGGTCAAACACACTAGTGATCACAAACTAAATATCCTAGTGATCAGAGTGCAAACACCCCTAATGATTAGACAGTAAACACTTTGATAATCATGCAAATGCCCTAAATATCAGAGGGCAAACACCCCTGAGATTGGAGGGCAAACACCATGGAAATTGGAGAGCAAACACCCTAGAGATTGGAGGGCAATCACCCCTGTAATTCCAGAGGAAACACCCATTGGATCTGTGGCATATTTGGGGGCCATTGGATCATGGCTCCAATTGTTGATTCCAATTGTTTGCTCCAATTGGCTCAAATTGTTGATTTTTTTGGCTCCAATTGTTGATTCTTTTTTGTATGTAAGCTGTTGCGCCACTACATGGTAGCAGGGTAAACTAATGGGTGACTAATCTTGCCCCCTCCCCCCCCCCACTGGATTGGATGGCAATCAAAGAAAGTCAATGTACATATTTGTAGCAAAGTTGCAGCTGTTGCATACAATTATACATGATAACCTCACCTGGCCTGTCAGATTACCTGACTGGGTGACTGGCTTCCTGGACAGGTGACTGTCACATCTGTCAGTGGCCCATGCGATTTGTAACTCAGTACCCTGCAACTTGTACTAGTGAATGCCCTGGTCAGACAGTGCAGACCACCAGGCAGATTGTCAGGTCTTAACCATGTCAATATTTAGGTTCAGGATCACAGGAATTAAATCTCACTAAACTCCATTAAAACTGCTTCCTCGAGTGATTTAGTCTATCGCAAATCCAGTTCATTGGTGCCCCAATTTGTAGTGTGTGAATAGTTTATGTAACATCCGCAGTCAATAAAAAAAATGCCTTTTTTTGTTCAAATCATCGAAATAATTGACTTCAGTCATTAGATCTGGTAAGGATCAAAATAGTAGATATCCAAAATGGTAAACACTGTGTGGATCAATGTTGATCTTGGGCATGACTTCCATCCTCTCACCGATCACATGACAAAGTTAAGAAATTTCACCAAGGAAGAACATTTTTATTTTTATTAATTTCGATTTTCACTTCAGTTAATGCTTGAACAAGCATTAACTAATTTAACAGTTTGTCTGATGATTTCACAAAAACTACATACAAAAGTTG
This sequence comes from Lamellibrachia columna, assembly GCA_963662155.1. Classification (NCBI taxonomy): domain Eukaryota; kingdom Metazoa; phylum Annelida; class Polychaeta; order Sabellida; family Siboglinidae; genus Lamellibrachia; species Lamellibrachia columna. The sequence goes on from OY759270.1 coordinate 48,319,311, forward strand.
CACAAACGAGCTGGCATGTTGCAGTGGGCACTAGGTAGGTTTGTTTTTTCACAAAACTAATTTGAAATGAGACTAGTAAAAATTTTTTATTGATTAAGCACCTTTAAGTTTGTGTTTGGTACAATATTTGACAACTGACAGATGGCTACAGACTGTTGCTACAAATATCTCATTAACCAGTCCATGAACTTGAATGGATACATTTATAGTGTTCAATACCCAAATTATAGCACTCTGACTTTGATTAGTGGAAAACATCGCACTACACTCTGCTTTTAAAAGCTTTCTACACAAACAAATCTACAGTAGTATAGATGCATTTAAGAAAAAAACATCTTGGAAGCATATGATAACAAATTGAATGTCCCATATATCAACGCACAAAGTTTAGTCTGACTGGGATGCATACTGAGACTGTTTATCTACATCAGTCATTACTGACAAGACAGTATTATAAAAGAAGTTAATGCAATCACAAGAATGCTATTCCTAGGAACTGGATGCTAAGACCTATACACACATCACATATTCAGCGTTGTGGATGATCAGGAACGCCAACAGTGAGAAGCCAGAACATTGATGCGTGGAATAAAATGACAGAAAGCAATGAATTTAAAGATTAACATAAAAGCAATGTTAAATAGCAAAAAGAAACTTCACAATTTCAAGAAAAAAGATGAAGCAGATGCCACAGAACAAGATGGCACCAGGAAATAGTCATGAGAAGTCAGAAATCGAAAAAAAATCTAGATGTACATAGAAGAACAGCTGCAGGAAACAGTCTACAGTCGTAAAGTCTCCAGTATTACACAAACATGAGCTCCATCCAAGAAAAAGTTGCGTTTTTCAAGTGCAAACTACAGTTGCAAATCACAGCCAATAGCCAGGAAACATAAAAACAAAAGCTACAATATTAGGATACTTGAGAATCGGAGAGTAGTGCTAAATATGCGAGAAATGCATAAAGTTGCACAATAAACAGTACCTAAAATGTCATATTGCTAATCACCAGATGTTCCAACAGATGCACGCTATTGCTCAGTGGTTTTTGTTTCTTTTGATTTTTTCCTTTTAGAAGCTATGACAATATAAATTTTCACCATGGTGTAGAACTGGGGTCGTCAGTAAAGATTACGTGTCGTGGTATATCTAAATCCATGAGTGGCAGACGTAATTTGAATTTAAAATGAACAATAAGATACTGGAAAGATTCACGCAATAATTTTCCATGCACTGAAACAATCGCATAGATCTATGCCAACACATGCTCAATCGTGTTCAAAGTTACTCAAACGTCAGATCAGCCCATTTTGTGCTCTGATGCTAGCGTTGTGATTTCTGTTTAACATCAGTGAGCATTATTTTAGGTATGATGTATACTTTGCTGATGCAATAATTTGTGAAATATTTGCATTCCTGTTGTTGCCATGGATACGTCGTTGTTCCAACTCTCTCATTTAAAGTACAAAATTATGTGTTGAACTTCCGTTGACAATTTCTCGCGACTTCACCGATATAATAATGTTCTATTTTGCACCATAAGCGCCACATTTATTTCGGACAGTGACTATTAAAAATCGCATAAAAACGTAACAAACAAAATCAGTACTGTAAACTACAAAAAGAACATTTTGTAGTGGTCCTGTTTGGTGGAGGTTGTGTATTCTACTGTCTCAAACCAATGTTCTCTATTTCTGGGGCACATCATCAAGCATATGAACAGAAAATATATATTTTGAATTATCACAAATAACAACAAATGTAAATAAGTTAATAACTTGTATTAAATTGTATTATTATTACTACAATAACTGAATAACTGCACCCCTAGGTGAAATATTTATATACCCCACTAAGCAAATATTACCACTATTGTCTGGTATTTGGGTATGTTCTAAAAAAACATTCATAATCAAACCTAACATGCAGCAGTTATGCTGTAGGTAGTTCTTATTAGGTATTAGGGTACTATTTGGGTACTACAAACTGTTCACCCTCTTTCCAGCACACCATTTCTAATAATACCTTATTTACTGTTATTTGTTGAATGTAGTGTTGTGTTCTATTTTACTATTATCAAATTTGAACTGTTTGTTGGAAGTAAAATATTTATTGATTGATTGATTGGTTGATTGATACTAACCAATACTATTCAAGATTACTGTTGTGAGCAGTCTTAATTTAATAAGATTTAACAAGATTGCCATCCAAGGCAAAGGTCCAGATGGCAAGTGGACAAGGAAGCTATTAGCTTATCAAAAATCCAAAAATGTTTCATCTATGTCTAACCCGCCATCCTGAGTTTTTTTTCAACCTTATTTTTAAACAAGCAATTTCACAATCTGTAGATAATTTGTTCCATTCGTTTATTGTCCTCTGTGAGAACGAGTACTTCCTGATATCCAACCTACACTGATCTTTACTAATGTTACCTCATGTATTCTAGTTCTACTATCTTTCTTGAGTGAGAAAAATAAAATTCTAACTTCTATCAATATTTTTATGCCCATTCAATTTCTTAAAATCTCCTCTTAACCTCCTTGTCTTCAGAGTTGTTAAACCACATTCTTTTAGGCATTCTTCATAACTAGAGAACACATATAAAACAGAACATGAGTTGTGTACATCGATTCCATCTGCCATGTCTTGTGCTACTCCACCATGGCAGGAATAGAAACTTCCTCCACCAGCTTAAATCTACATACATTATCAGAAGCTAATGACATCCTTAGACATGGAGATGGAGCCAATCAGATGATTACATCACTGCCAGCCACTAGACTGAGAGAGCTCCTCACAGTGAGAGCTGGAACAGCCAGGAAGGCTTCAGTGAGACTACTTCTTAGTAGATCTACATATCTCCAGAGACTATCATCCTGGCAGAGTCTTTGTCACACCCTGCACTGGCACAGGCTGCAAATGGCACTAAGTGGCAGTTACAATGAACAATTCTGTTGTTCCACCTATATAGATTCATAGTGTCACCAAAGTGTCATCCAATCTGTCAACATATTCAGCATAAGTGTCACCAGACAGATCAGTTTCTCTGTTGGTGTTACACCAGGGTACAGTACAGTATTGTTTTTTCCCCGAAGACCAATGCTAAAAGTTAGTCAGGTAATTCCACACTGTGCACAAAATAACTGTTCGAATATAACAAAAACTATACACTTTGAATTGTGTTTTGTCATCGACCTTCAGTAGCATTTTCATAAAATCCAACAATTTATTTTCTAGAGAAAATCAACATGAAAGAAAAACCAGTTTCTGTCTTCATACACAGGGATCCTTCCATCAATGACTCGTGCATATATGCAACTAGCAGAAGTGTCATAGTCTGGAAATGTGCCCTTTTCAATTACGTTTAAAAATTATTTTTCCAAGGTGCAAAAAATTTTGGAAAGGGGGACAATCTCAAAATCACAGGCACTTTATTCATATGACATGGACTCGGATGTGAAACAATGATCTAACCCCACCAGTGATAGGTGGTCACCCTTTGTCTGCAAGGATCAAACGTCTTGCTGCTACTATTGCCAAGCAAATTATGCAAATGCCAACTCACAGGGCTTTGATGTGTCTAACTGATAGAGATTGATAGATATCTACATTGATATTCAGCCCGCTGTGAAGTCTGTTGACTTTCCTTCACCACACATTTGCATGCCATCGATTCTTAAAGTTCAATCTAAGAGTCATTCCACACGTTTTGACATTTGCAAGCCATCGATTCGTCAAGTTTCACCGCGTTTTGACAAATCTTGTTACAAGCACTGCTGTGATGACTAACTAACTGATGGTATTAACTGGCATGCATGAAAAACATGGGGTGAACTTTTATCTCTGCCAAACCATGCCGTTTGCGTCTGCATGCTGAATGCTGGCTGCAGATGATGCATCTGTCAGTGAAGAGGAAACTGCTGATTCAGACGTTGGCCAACCAGCTGTCTCAAGTCTAGCGATTCTGGCAATTTTCGGAAGCAGAAAGTCTACATCTCTGCAACCAGAGCCTATCTTTGAGAGGGACTGTTGACCTGCTGGCAAGAAATCACTCTTGTGATTGAGGATGTTGAAAAACTATTGCCACGAAAGGTACACCACAAACATGTGCCTGCAACTGTTGGAAACAGGACTCACAACATGTCTACGGTGGAAGATAAAAGGGAATGTCTGAAATGTAGTAAAAAAATTTTGTTAGGGTCCTTTATTTTTTATTAGTTGTTTTACGGATCCGCCGACCCGATATATATTAATTTTTTTTTTAAACTTCTTTATGCTTTCATCATGTCATATTGTAACATGAAATATTTGTTTACTGTGCTCAAAGATGACCTGTGATTAATCAGATTGTGTATACTTTAATATAATGTTGGCATTCATGTTGTTAAGTCTCCTATTTCAGCTAGCATAGTATGTATCCCAACCAGAAATAGCCCTCCTGATTTTTTGTGTTAAGCAAATAATAAAAAAGGCCTAACTGCATACTGATCATTCAAACTACCACATTGTGCCTGGATGGTAATGTGCATGATTTAGACGTTGTCACAGAAGCAGAGCACATCTCAGGGATAAACAACAGACCCATGTTTCTGCATGTGAACAATAACTGGGATCAGGTCACTATAACAACTTAGAGGCATTTAGTTTTTATGAAGTCATCAGACAAACTAATAAATTATTTTTTACTGGATCCAGTCAAAATTCAACGAAAAAAAGGGCAAAAGCAGTTTGGCTATATATACTATGTAAGGCTGTTCCCACTTTTACAAGTTACCCGATCTAACTAACAATGTCAATTTGTTTGATGATTTTAACAACATACTCTAAGAGTCTATTATTAAACCTACTTACGTATGACTTTTCACACTACAGATGTGAACTTCAATGAACCTGATTCGCAGTGTGCTAAAAAATTGAGGAGGGAGCTTAAGAATTTAAGTTACGATTAAGAATACAACCATCTTTATTATTATTATTAAGTTCTATAATAAAATATAAACATTTTATGAAGATCATCATCAAAGACAAAACAACGACACATCTTATTTTTAGAATACACCACATGATTTTGCATGCCGTTAATCATATTTGGTTAATGTATTAATTTGGCTAGTGTGTGGTTGTCTTAGCTGCCATTTGCCAGTGAGAATAATACTACATACCAATGAGTGGATGCTCTTTATGGCAATGGTATGCTGTATTTGTAGATCATGTGATCAAACTGTGAATTACAAACAAGGTAGCATTTCTGAAGCTTTCCGACTGTCCACTTTCTAATTCACCAAACATGTCTGTAGAATCATTAAGGTCACTGTTACTTCTACAGGCCTGGGTGAACATAGGACTAGTCATGCAGGTCACTGTTACTTCTATGGGCCTGGGTGAAGATAGGACAAGTCATGCAGGTAACTGTTACTTCTATGGGCCTGGGTGAAGATAGGACAAGTCATGCAGGTCACTGTTACTTCTATGGGCCTGGGTGAAGATAGGACAAGTCATGCAGGTAACTGTTACTTCTACAGGCCTGAGTGAAGATAGGACAAGTCATGCAAGTAACTGTTACTTCTACGGGCCTGGGTGAAGATAGGACAAGTCATGCAGGTAACTGTTACTTCTACGGGCCTGGGTGAAGATAGGACAAGTCATGCAGGTAACTGTTACTTCTACAGGCCTGGGTGAAGATAGGACAAGTCATGCAGGTAACTGTTACTTCTACAGGCCTGGGTGAAGATAGGACAGGTCATGCAGGTAACTGTTACTTCTACGGGCCTGAGTGAAGATAGGACAGGTCATGCAGGTAACTGTTACTTCTACAGGCCTGAGTGAAGATAGGACAGGTCATGCAGGTAACTGTTACTTCTACGGGCCTGAGTGAAGCTACGACAAGTCATGCAGGTAACTGTTTCTTCTACAGGCCTGGGTGAAGATAGGACAAGTCATGCAGGTAACTGTTACTTCTACGGGCCTGGGTGAAGATAGGACAAGTCATGCAGGTAACTGTTTCTTCTACAGGCCTGGGTGAAGATAGGACAAGTCATGCAGGTAACTGTTACTTCTACGGGCCTGGGTGAAGCTAGGACAAGTCATGCAGGTCACTGTTACTTCTACAGGCCTGGGTGAAGATAGGACAAGTCATGCAGGTTACTGTTTCTTCTACGGGCCTCAGTGAAGACAGGACAAGTCATGCAGGTTACTGTGTAAGATTCATGAATCAAACTAATGTTGGGAATTGGTAACATTTTCATGATGAATCATTGGTTTATCTAACTGATCAATGATGATCGATCATAGAAGTTAATCACTATGTTTAATAAATTGACCGTTTCTACATGTATTTCTTAAATGTTTTAATAGTTTGAATATCTATCATTGAAAAAGGAAATGTTTTTGTTTTTCTTGCAGTTTCACATAACATATGCATGACAAGCTCGCTCGCCAGACCCAGCCAATTCAATGGCAGTGGCACTGCAATGGGCAGACTCGCATCCAATTGTCTCATTATTTCAATCGTTCCCTGCCACCCGTGAACCACCAAGACGAATCGGAGATGTGACTTTATTCCTTCCTTTCCATGCCTGACTTTGTAGACGCCACTATCATCAAAGTTAATAATATGAAGGTTTTCATTGGCCAGTAAATGGGAGAAGGGAGGAAGAATAGCCAATCAGAGGTCTTCACTCTTCCTGTCATGTTTACACTCGTCATGTCATGATGTCGGACAGATAAGTCATGGAACGACAGTGAATAAAATTCAGAATGAAAGTAATAAAAAATTATCAATCATACAAGATTGTGATCGATTCCTTGATCAGAAGCATGAACCAATCTATCATCGACAAAATAGATTAATCGGAACATCACTGAATCAAATAGTTCTCCAGATTGCCATCCAAAGCAAAAAAACTCAGGCCTATGGCAAGCAGACACCGAGACTTATCATCGACAGTCCAACGATTAATCATCTATCATGTATAATGGCCCATCTTCAGATATCTGCTAACATTTACACAATCGGTAGATAATTTGTTCCATTCATTCATCGTCCTATGTGAATACTTTTACATACATGTGTCTGTCAATAATTCATAAACCAATCTGATTGATTTGCGTCTACTGTATATAATGTTGTCCTTTTTGTGTCTAGCTAGCATTAGCAACTTGATGCACATCGCAATAATCATATCTACCTATACTAATATCCTATATTGATGACTAGCTATTAAAATATAATGACCAAGTCTCAACGGTGCACTGCATTTACAAGCAAAACGGTCCAGGTACACATGGAATCTTATTAAATCTTCATTTAATTTGAATTTCACAAGATTTAACAATTATAAAAGTTTGATGGACCAAATATTTCTACAAAATTAATATCTGACTAAAACCCACTTTATAGATTATTGAGCAGATACATGTTTATTACATGTATAATTTGTGTTTCATAAGCACATTGTTAACATGGATTTTGGCCTGTACTGATGGATATAGCTGACCACAGTTAGGATCCGTCCGCCAATATCAATTCAACTGTTTACAACTGGAATTGCTAATTGATTAGAAACTGCTTAACTCCTTTTGTTTTGGTGTGCTGCCGAGCTTCATTCTCCCGAGGATTTTAGCACAAGTGTTTTATATTGTATGGCATTGTATTGTATAAAGACTTAGAGTCAATATGAAAGTGAGGATTGGGCGTGATGAGTGAATTTTTCTGAGCACTTTTGTATCAGATGCATTAGTACAGTAACTGTTACGGTTTTCTGCACGACTGCACTAGATCTTTCACTTGACGGCAATGAACAGGCGCTGACCGCTCACATTCTGCAGAACGCATCAACATTTCAAAATCAGTCACCAGACTGGGTCGAAATTGAGGGGTATCAGCTTTGGATCCATATTTATGAAAAACGAGCTAAGTCATTTTCACAAATTTCTTACAAAAAGACAGTCATTTAATTAATGTTTAATGTGCTGTGAAAGTTTAAAGAAAATTGTTCAACAAATTTTCTACTGAGCCCTGGAAACATTATACTGCACTGGCCACCAATGGCAAAGGCGACCATGATGCTGTCCCAGTAGCTCTGGTTCAGCTTGGGACTCTGAAGACCTGGTGCATTCTCTCCCAGGGGTGCAAAACCAGTATATGAGGGTTTTTGCAAGTGAAAAACATCATATTTCATCCTCAAAGCTGATGAAAATTGTCCTGTCTAGCATTACCAGTTTACTGTCATCAATACATGGGCAGCATAGGCTCAGCCAGTTTACAACAACAATGGGAGGCTGTGTAACTACTACACTGGATCCACTCCACAGACAACAAAATGCAGGTCACAGGGTAAACAGGCTAAAAATACCGGGGTATGTTACATCTATTAAAAAAATCTGAATAGTTTAATTTTTAGTGAATACAACAAACAAAATATATAAATTTGTCTCCTCTGTAAATAAAATAAGTAATATTCAGTTTTACCTCCTCCTCCTTCATTTGTTATATAATTTACGCATTGTCATCTTAATTAATCCCCAGTTGTGATTTTTAATGTACGTTGTGACATTTGCTGATGACAATTGTTAATTAATTGAATGAATAAGCTAATAAATTCAAGGATTTCTGTCAATGGACACATGTAGTTATTTACCACTTATAACTGGTTTGGTTGGAACATTGCAGGAAGTTAATTAATATATGACTTATGAAACTATTAATACAGCAGATCAAGCGACATCTCAGTTCAACAGTAACTTTATAATGTCGACAACCACACTCACTCACTCAGTCCTCTTCGCTCCCCCTGGAGCATAAAGTGCCAATGTCAACAAACACATTCACTCACTCACACAGTTCTCTTTGCTCCTCTTGGAGCATAAGGTGCCAATGTCAACAAACACACTCACTCACTCACACAGTCCTCTTTGCTCCCCTTGGAGCATAAGGTGCCAATGTCAACAAACACATTCACTCACTCACTCAGTCCTCTTTGCTCCCCTTGGAGCATAAGGTGCCAATGTCAACAAACACACTCACTCACTCACTCACTCACACAGTCCTCTTTGCTCCCCTTGGAGCATAAGGTTCCAATGTCAACAAACACATTCACTCACTCACTCAGTCCTCTTTGCTCCCCTTGGAGCATAAGGTGCCAATGTCAACAAACACATTCACTCACTCACTCAGTCCTCTTTGCTCCCCTTGGAGCATAAGGTGCCAATGTCAACAAACACATTCACTCACTCACTCAGTCCTCTTTGCTCCCCCTGGAGCATAAGGTGCCAATGTCAACAAACACATTCACTCACTCACTCAGTCCTCTTTGCTCCCCCTGGAGCATAAGGTGCCAATGTCAACAAACACTCACTCACTCACGCAGTCCTCTTTGCTCCCCCTGGAGCATAAGGTGCCAATGTCAACAAGCACATCAAACCAAATATTATTATTACTATTACTTATAAGTGGAAAACGTTTTTCTTGTAATAAAGAAACATAAACCGGTGTTTGATATGAAGCTTTAGTAGGGCCTACGGCATCACTGGAAAGTTAGCTGAACTTTGAATTACTAGAACAATGAACTGAATTTACTGTAGTGTAACTGATCAACAATCATTGAAGTGAGATAAGCATGCCTCCGCTCACTCAGCACAGTGATATCATCTTGAAACCAGGCCATCCCATGTCAATGTCATCTCCAAAATAGCAAATCTAAGAATAAATAGGATAAACACATCTATCAGAGTCTCCAAGCTACAAGCCTAAAAATGATCAAGCACTAACACAACACTACCATCCTCACCCCTCCTGAACTACTGCACTTTATGTTGATAGATGAGTCCATGAAATTAAATCAACAGTTGACATACAGGGAAATCATGAGACAAGTTATGAGCACATGGTTCATATTTGTCAGAACATAATTATTATTATCTGTAGATGAAAAACAGTTAGGTGCCAAATGGCTGTCATGTCTAGTAGATCATACCCTAGACAGTAGCAGACACATATTATATTTAAAAAAAATTTAACAACACTATTTATTATATTTTTTATCGATAACAACATTACCAGCCAAAGCGATACGCTCCAGATGGCAAGTGGACAAGGAAGCCATTGGCTTATGAAGAATCCAACATCGTTTTGGTTATGTGTAGCCTGCCTTTATCAGATATCTCATGTCTGTTAATTACATTTTAAAAACATATTCAGTAATTCACGCTGCTAGCATTAGCACAATCAGTAGATAATTAATGTTGTTCCATTCATTAACTAGGGCTGGAAGAATTAGTACTTTCTCACTACCAATCGACACCACTCTTTTATTAATGCTGCTTTCAGTGGTACTTTATGCCCTCTGGTTCTACTACACATTTGAAGTATCAAGAAAATATTTCTATCAATATCTTCATAACTATTCAATAAAAGAAAACTTAAATGAACCGAGGACCAATCATAAAGAAGATGGTTCAAAACAAGAATCACCAGTTGAATGACGCATTCATCTTCCAGTAGGCACGGCAAAGTGACATCTAATGAATATAATCTGAACGGCAATCAAGCCAAGTGTCAATATCAGCAGACATCACTGTGGAAGACTTGGTCTGTGATTCTGCCTTGCTTTATCAGCAGTAATGCACAATCAACACTGCTGATCTCATGTCACAGTTTATACATCAATCAACATGAATTATTTTACAAAGAACTGCTAACAAGATTGGGAGAAATTATGTGCAAATTTATCAAACTCAAGCTAAGATCATACAAAATGTGGGCACTACCACATCTTTTTTATCTAGATACACTGTAGGCTGCAGCATGAATTACTGATGTCTTGGCAAGATTGTTTTGATTCAAACGCCTCAGGGCAAGCCATTAATTCTGGCACTGGTCAGGGAGAAGCCCTTGAATGTGTCCCAAACCCTCTGAAATCAATAACTGTTATTTTTCTCCACCAGTTGATGGTCTCAGGCCGATCACTGGCTCAGTGGTGTGGGAGTTGGTTGCTGCTTGGCACGCAGTGGCTTATCTGGCCATCACCTTTGGTTTAATTTATTTTCCGTAATTTTTCATTGTGTAGTTACATTGCAACAAGGTCAACTAATGGGTAACTAAGCTTGCCCCACCATTGCGAGATACTAGATACCCCACAGTTGGCATACCACAATGCTTGAAGCGCAGTTCACTTTATAAAAACTTGGTACACCTGGTGAGCATGTCTAGGTTTAGACATACGGGTGAGGCGCATCGAAAATATGACATTGTTTCTTTTTGTTAAAGCCATCAAAATGTAGTTCCTTTCTACTGGGTGCTTACACAAAGGATGTTGAAGATAACCGAGTCTCTCTGCTATAATTTAAATGGAATTCCAATTTAAATCTACTAACATGGGAAATTCTTTTGTGAGCCAAAGATAAGGTTATTGAGCATACATTCTGTGACAGTTAACACCAAGTATGACTTGTCAATTTTTTTTAAAAACATGCATGGCTAAGGAAGGATTATTGAAGAGTGTCCAATTAAACATTATTATTGAAGAGTGTCCAATTAAACATTATATTTTTTACATATTTTAACTTTATTTTTAATGCATATTTGCTTGTATCATTTACATTGTGTTGTCTGAAATAACAGTTTCATCATTATTATAAATTCACAGATCTAGACATTTCGGAGCATCTATTGTAACTTTTGAGTTGTTTTCTTATTATACGGGACATTATATCGGCAGTGTTACCTTGTTCGTGTACGGATCCTTAGAGATGTCTACATTGTCTTGGGCCAGCCTATCCCTAACAATCGCCATCAGCTGTAGTTTGGGATAAACCAACTTTGTGTCTTTGGCGCCGTCCTGGCGGGAGGGTGCCGCGACGATGTCGAAGGGTGGCTGGTAGAAATAATCTCCGTAAGACCCCCCGTCATCCCGAGGGTGCGGTTCCTCCAACACGAAGTAGACTGAGCTTTCCCTCTGTAGCCGTAAAACTTTCACAGCCTCCAGAACGGCGTCCCTGTCCAGCGGACACAGGACGCCGATTGCATCCAGGTCCGGATCCCCGATCTGTTTGCAAACCTCCAAGTCGTCGTACCCGTTGTCCAGGAACGCTTGCAGGTGGTGACCGAGGTCGAGGGAACGCAGCCATTCGCCCACTATATCCCCCTCCATCGAGGCTGGCTGTGATGTCGTCGTGCCGTTTTACCGGCACCCATGCGCGACGATGCTCCTTTTCACTAGTGTTAGCTGACTTGCAGCGACATTCCCGCGTATGCTCCTTCCCTTCTCGTAGTAACTACTGCCTCGCTCGCGCGTGCGACTGTCAAGCGTCGGCTGGCATGAAACAATGACGTCATTCGGGGGTTTCCTCATTAACTATTAGTGTCTATCCTCCATGTGGCGCCACTATTCTAGATTTCATGCAAACTCCCCACCAATGGCGCCAATGTTGGGGAATGCGGATTTTATGTATACCATACTCAGAATGCACAATAAAATGTGAACATTCTGCCATGCAAATAAACTGCTTTTGCTTTGGCGATGTCTTGAAATGGCTTTTAGAGAGTGATTTATTCATTGTCCAGGTTTATTCACCGTTCAGGACAGCATATATCACTGGCCGTCACACCGTGCAGGACACACTGTATCCGAGTACCTTTTCTTCCTTACCCCCTACATAGAGATAGCGGGAACAAAAGTTGGCCCCTAGGCCTAGCTAAAAAATTGCGGAACATTGGTTTAAATCAATTTTAAATGAGTAATTTGTTATTAATACACTGTTTTCAAATTGCCTATTGTAGTGTATGGTTGAACTGAGACAACATTAATACTATTGATTCTAATAGTATTATACAAGCAACATTACGATTTTCGGTGATGCAAACAACATTAATTTTATACAAACATAATATTGTCATATAATACATGTACAAGTTCAACACGTATTCATCTGTTTACCACACAGACAGTTTCAATAGTTTGTTGTTGCAGGATTTTGCTATCAGTGGAAACATAAGAGAGAGATGCATGTTTATCCGTAGGACGTCACGACTGAACACCATGTGGCAGAAATAGAAATAAATAAGTTTTAATCAGCTCATATGCAACAGCTTTGTGAAGTGTCCAGCGGCCATCTGTCTTCGTCTCTCCAGGGAAACTGGCGTCGACGGTGTTGACGGCTGCAAGATGGAACATGACTGATAAGACAATCATGACATAATGTATACAATTGGGAAATATATAATACAGTTAGGATATATATAATATTATACACTTATTGAATGATATTGGGTTTTATGCACGAGTTGCTTCAGAATGTTGTATTGAGTTTGGAAGCCCAATACAACATTATGAAGAAACGAGTGCATAAAATCTATTATGGTTCAATAAGGTATTTATTATATGGGTTCATAACTTACATTTCGATACATTTAATGCTATAAAACAGTAATTTACTACTTACTCTCAAGAACTGGTTTATTTAATTCTTCAGTGCGAATGCGTAAAAGTGCAACACCAGTTTTTATTGCACTGGTCGTCACACCGTAATAGGACAGTGTGTATCACTGGTCGTCACAACGTATAGGACAGTGTGTATCACTGGTCGTCACAACGTATAGGACAGCGTAGATCACTGGTCGTCACACCGTGCACGACAGTGTGTATCACTGGTCGTCACACCATGCAGGACAGCGTGTATCACTGGCCGTCACACCGTGCAGGACAATGTGTATCACTGGTCGTCACACCGTGCAGGACAGCGTTTATTACTGGCCGGCACACCGTGCAGGACAGCGTGTATCACTGGCCGTCACACCATGCAGGACAGCATGTATCACTGGCCGTACCACCGTGCAGGACAGCGTGTATCACTGGCCGTCACACCGTGCAGGACAGCGTGTATCACTGGCCGTCACACCGTGCAGGACAGCATGTATCACTGGCCGTCACACCATGCAGGACAGCATGTATCTCTGGCCGTCACACCGTGCAGGATAGCATGTATCACTGGCCGTCACACCATGCAGGACAGCATGTATCTCTGGCCATCACACCGTGCAGGACAACATGTAGCACTGGCCGTCATACCATGCAGGACAGCGTGTATCACTGGTCATCACACCGTGCAGGACAGCGTGTATCACTGGTCATCACACCGTGCAGGACAGCATGTATCACTGGTCATCACACCGTGCAGGACAGCGTGTATCACTGGTCATCACACCGTGCAGGACAGCGTATGTCACTGGCCGTCACAACATGCAGGACAACGTATATATCACTGGCCATCACACCGTGCAGGACAGCGTATATATCGCTGGCCGTCACACCGTGCAGGACAGCGTATATATCACTGGCCGACACACCATGCAGGACAGCGTATGTCACTGGTCATCACACCGTGAAGGACAGCGTATGTCACTGGTCATCACACCGTGCAGGACAGCGTATGTCACTGATCACTGGCCGTCACACCGTGCAGGACAGTGTATATCACTGGCCGTCACACCATGCAGGACAGCGTATGTCACTGGTCATCACACCGTGCAGGACAGCATATGTCACTGGTCATCACACCGTGAAGGACATTGTATATCACTGGCCGTCACACCGTGCAGGACAGTGTATATCACTGGCCGTCACACCATGCAGGACAGCGTATGTCACTGGTTATCACACCGTGCAGGACAGCGTATATCACTGGCCATCACACCGTGCAGGACAGCGTATGTCACTGGTTATCACACCATGCAGGACAGCGTATATCACTGGTCGTCACACCATGCAGGACAGTGTATGTCACTGGTCGTCACACCGTTCAGGACAGCATATATCACTGGCCGTCACACCGTGCAGGACAGCGTATGTCACTGGTCGTCACACCGTGCAGGACAGCATATGTCACTGGTCGTCACACCGTACAGGACAGTGTATATCACTGGTCGTCACACCGTACAGGACAGTGTATATCACTGGCCGTCACACCATGCAGGACAGTGTATATTACTGGCCGTCACACCATGCAGGACAGTGTATATCACTGGCCGTCACACCATGCAGGACAGTGTATATCACTGGCCGTCACACCATGCAGGACGGTGTATATCACTGGCCGTCACACCATGCAGGACGGTGTATATCACTGGCCGTCACACCATGCAGGACGGTGTATATCACTGGCTGTCACACCATGCAGGACGGTGTATATCACTGGCCGTCACACCGTGCAGGACAGCGTATGTCACTGGCTGTCACACCATGCAGGACAGCGTATGTCACTGGCCGTCACACCGTGCAGGACAGCATATGTCACTGGCCGTCACACCATGCAGGACAGAGTATATCACTGGCCGTCATACCATGCAGGACAGTGTATATCACTGGCCGTCACACCGTGCAGGACAGCGTATGTCACTGGCCGTCACACCGTGCAGGACAGCGTATGTCACTGGCCGTCACACCATGCAGGATAGTGTATATCACTGGCCGTCACACCGTGCAGGACAGCGTATGTCACTGGCCGTCACACCATGCAGGACAGTGTATATCACTGGCCGTCACACCATACAGGACAGCGTATGTCACTGGCTGTCACACCATACAGGACAGCGTATGTCACTGGCTGTCACACCGTACAGGACAGTGTATGTCACCGTAGACAGCACAGCATCAGCAGTTGCCCATGTCATAAATAGCTGAATTGTGAATAGGAATGCTTAATGTCCAGTGACTTAATTTTTTCAAAGTTGAACATTGAAAATGAATGACCCCTCCCTCCAATCTAAAATACTGGATCTGCCCCTATAAACTAGATACACATTTACTGTGAAAGAGAAACGTTGCAGACACAAGCATTAAGTGGCAGATAACTGACAAACAATAAATAGCAAACGTCATTAAGTGACAAATCTAGCAATTCATTGAAGCATTTTCTGACATTTCATACACAATGAATGGTTTAGTTTTATTTTGTTTCTTCAATAACCAACTCTGATTTCTTGACTGATGAATTTATATCATAAAAATACAAAACAGGCATTCACTATTACATACCAGACTACTTTCCCGACAGTAATATTTCCTCTCGATCACCTAAAAGCAAGAAAACATCAAACAGTTGTTATTCATCCATTTTAAAATGCACTATATGGATGGTTATTTTCAGATATACTTCTGCTAAATTGTACACAAGCATGTTTTAAGCTGTATTATAAAAAACATTTAACAAGATATCACACTGACTACATTAATTTCAAATCTACTTTAAGTTCACGATTGGACCAATGTTATTAGAATAGAAATGAACAGCAACAAAACTGACAGGAAACACTGTCTCTACAAACATGGGCATTGTACAACAGCAGAAAGGTGCAATGATAAAGAAAATGCAAACCTTATCAAAGAATCGACTAATCTTCACTGCATTACTTGTGCCAGGTGCCAGGTGTTTGTCTTGTGTGCAATCCTGCAAAATATGACGGTAAGATTGTTTTTTCTACACATGGTACTTCAAACCCCCTCTTCAATTCATTTATTTTACTTATTTAGGCCTGTTTATTTGCTGGGAGCCTGGGCCATCCACAAGAGCTCTCCACTGTGTCCTGTTCTGTGCCATCCACAAGAGCTCTCCACTGTGTCCTGTTCTGTGCCATCCACAAAAGCTCTCCACTGTGTCCTGTTCTGTGCCATCCACAAAAGCTCTCCACTGTGTCCTGTTCTGTGCCATCTACAAAAGCTCTCCACTGTGTCCTGTTCTGTGCCATCCACAAAAGCTCTCCACTGTGTCCTGTTCTGGGCCATCCACAAAAGCTCTCCACTGTGTCCTGTTCTGTGCCATCCACAAAAGCTCTCCACTGTGTCTTGTTCTGCGCCATCGTTGTTATCTCATTCCAGGTGTAGCCCATCTTCTTCAGTTCGGTTTCCACATCCACATCCAACAGGTGTTTCTGGGCCACCTTCTTCCCTTGGGGTCCCATGTTAGGGCTTGTCTGGTGATGCTGGTTGGGGGGTTTCATAGTCAATCCACCTCCATTTTTTTTTTTTCTTTTTTCTTTTTCCAC
Organism: Lamellibrachia columna; assembly: GCA_963662155.1. Lineage (NCBI taxonomy): Eukaryota > Metazoa > Annelida > Polychaeta > Sabellida > Siboglinidae > Lamellibrachia > Lamellibrachia columna. Next base: position 48,336,349 of record OY759270.1, read on the forward strand.
TGGAAGCTGTTTGGTCCTTTCCCAGAGAGTTTAGCTGCTAACTTTGTCAGACCATTTCAAATTTACAATTCTGTGCAGGTATCAATAGATGAAAGGCTGTATCCTTTTCAGTGTTTTCTGCGTCATTTTCCATGTCTCTGAGCTGTATACCAACGGTGACTTGACATTTCAGGTAAAATATCCTCACCTTGGTGTTTAACTTCGTCTGCTTTGCCTTCCAGATTTTCTTCGAAATGAGAAAAGCAACTCCGGTTTTTTGGACCATAACTTATGTCTTGTTCGGTGCCTCATATCTTGCTCATTTTATTGCCCAAGTACGTGATGGAGTCCATTTTTTCCAGTGGTTCTCCTCCTAGAGTGACAGGGTTTTAACCCATCACAATTCATTTAGCCCACCACACCACGTTTTAAATTATTATACGTATTTCTATTTTGGTATGTTCGTGGAGAATAAATGTAGCCATTATCCAATGAATTTTCAAATATAGTCCAAATTGGTTAATGTAAATAGCTTCTGCAATATAACTAACATATTTTTTATGGTGTATACAAATTTGTTTGTCTTTTCTCGGATTTTTTACAATATATTTGACAGTGGTTACTATGTTTGTCAAACAACAAACAGAATCAGCCCAACTTGTTTTCATGCACATTTACTTTGTTATCATATGCAGGAATGCTGTCAAGTACAAATCAAATACAGCTGATGTCCTAAGCAAAGAATTAATTACGTTCTATCACAACATAGCTCAAGTTGTAATATCCTGAATTATTATATTTGTCACATATGCGTAAATTAATTGCTGTTAAATGTTTGCTGATTTCCTATTCATATCATATCACATATTACAATAACATACATATGTATATATATATATATATATATATATATATATATATATATATATATATATATATATATATATATATATATATATATATATATATATATTGTCTTATTTTTATATTTCATTCATGCAATACGTACAGGTTATTCATCTTTAATTCCTCACAAAATTCCATTGTTTAATTTATAATTATAGACTTACGTGATTTCATACATTTTTAATCAACATTAATAATTATGTATTTAAGCATTTTGCATAAATTCATGATATGTTGTATTTTATTTTATTTATGTTACACTAACATGTCAAACAAGCACTTCCTGATTCCCACATTTACCAGGTTGATCTCATCTGCTGCACATTCCTCGGCTATTGTCGAGGATCGCCTACGTGAGACCTCCGGAGCAGCTTGTGCCAAGTTCATCTTTGTGCCAATGACTAGTATAGGAACTGAAGTATCCGCAAACTGCTCAGGGTCATACCTGTCGGAACATGATAAAAATACGATATTTATATAGTGCCATAATCACCTAAAGTTCTATGGCGCTGTACAATAGTCTAAAAATGAATATATATATATATATATATATATATATATATATATATATATATATATATATATATATATATATATATATATATATATAATATATATATATATATATATATATATATATATATATATATATATATATATATATATATATATATATATATATATATATATATATATATATATATATATATATATATATATATATATATATAAGAAGCAATGATACATTTAAATTAAGGGCAATACAACTTAAAATAGAAATAGAATTAAATAATTAAAATAATAAATACAATTAATGGCAGTACAACTAAAAGTATACATGGAATTAAATAATTAAAATAATATATTGTGTTTAAGTATACATGGAATTAAATATTACAAAATAATAAATTAATTTAAATTAAGGTCGGTAAACATAATGTTCTAACATGTACATTCCTGCAGGAGAAGAACGATTACATGATAATAACCATAATTATATCACATCAAATAAAATAAAATAATTTTTTTTAAATAATGTCAACATTAAGATGTCTGAATTGTGATGGTTACATAAATTGAAAATACAAAATTTCTCATGATCAATTGTTGAGTATGGGTGAAACATTATATATTTGCATTCTCAGTATTTGGTATCTCAGTGTTGAATAGGTCTTAAGTTTCCATCTTCATTTGATTTAGCCCACAGTGAGTTAGGTTTGTAGGTGTTCATTGTTCAAATCTGTAGCGTGTGAATAGCTTATGTAATACGTGAATTTGGTTTAATAAAAAAGTGCGCACTATTGCTAAAATCATCAAATGAATTGACCAGGCAATTTGTGAAAGTGTAAATCTATAGTATATAGAGCCGGACCATTTTCTCATTATCTTGTTGCATTTTGACCAGACCCAGTCCAAAATAATTTAATACTTTATCTGAAGATTTCGCTTAAACAAAATGTCCGAGTCGATACTAGACAGGTTCGATTGTTCATGAAATGAATCTGAACTGAGGCGAGTGATAACATCAAATGGAGAATGAGGGACCACTAAATACTTCAATAACCTTTCTTTCACGGAAACATGTACACTATGCTGAGCTTATATCTGAGAATTTATAATTAGTCAAATTAAACTTAGCTAGATGACCAGATGGACATCTAAGCAAGATGTGTAACAGTGATCAACTGCTCTGTCTCATAGTTACATTTCATTCAATCTTGCGAGGTAGTTAGCAGAATTGACTGACCCACATCATGGACACTTCTGCATTGGCTCATGAGAGACGGAGTCCACAGCAGGTTACACATTTACCCCCTGTGTGGGATATGGCTTTTAGTGTCACTTCCGAAAGACACAGACAAAGTGGGGTGAACGAAATTACCGAAGTTTCAAAATGGTAGCAGGTGGATTTGAACCCCGGTCCCCTTGACCGACAGCCAGGTGGTTTAACACACAGCCACGGCACTTTATTTGTAGCTACACAGTAGAATCTCCTGACTGAGACTCACTCACTCCCCAGGCTTGAGTCATCCCTGTTTAATATCTCCGCCAGCCATTTGTGAAGATTCTGCTGCGACTTCCTGTTTGTGAGGTCATGGACAAGGATGATACCTGCAGCCAAACAAATGTGGTAATATTAATAATAATAATAATTGACTTCTATGGCGCTTACATCCTCAGGAACCTGAGCTCAGAGGTGCAACAAAACAGAATCAGTAAGCGTAATCGTAAACAGGGACGCGCAAAAGTCAGTATCAGAATGAAGGACAACCGACTTATTGAATGATACTGGGTTTTTGATTTGATATTATGACTGATTTTAATTGCACTACGCTGTAATTTGTGTTAGTCCTAATATACAGAAGATCTAGCTTGTAGCATTTTTAACCCCAATATGCTTATGCATACAGTGATGTTTTCATGTAACGAGTTCCATAGTTTCACAATTTTTACTGAAGGTCTCTTTTTTAGATGTTTCCATTGTTGGCCAATTGCTTTCCAAGAGTCAAAACCCAAAACCACAAAAGCTAAAGCGCTAAAAATGTTATCATTTCCCAACTACAAAAGCAAGTCTGTGTGTATGCTAGTGACCTCTGGTGAACTAAATAAAAATATTTAATCAGCTCATCATTATACGAGATTGTTTCTAAAAAAAAAATATTTTTGCCAATAAAAAAATTCTATCACGCCTAAATTCTCAGAAACTTGAGCTCAGAGGTTCATCAAAACAAAAGGATTAGGTAATCTAAAAATCGGCATGCAATGCTAAAGTTGTCAATAGATGGGTTATACCACTACAGAGGATAAGCAATCAATTGTTTACTCTTTATTAATGATTTGCATATCAGACATAGTGGTCAGTTACCGTGTGTAGGGTTGTAGAAGATTGACCGACTGTTCCTGTGGGCTGACCATCCACCGATGTCCCACAGCTCAACAAAGTAGGGCTTCTCCGAGGGAGTGCCAGCCTTGTAATCATGCAACTGGCAACAACAATGTAACAAATGTCATGCACATGACAACACAGCCTTGTCAACAACAATGTAACAAAGTCTTGAACAGCCTTGTCAACAACAACATAACAAAGTCATGAACAGCCTTGCCAATAACAACATAACAAAGTCATGAACAGCCTTGTCAACAACAACATAACAAAGTCTTGAACAGCCTTGTCAACAACAACATAACAAAGCCATGAACAGCCTTGTCAACAACAACATAACAAAGTCACGAACAGCCTTGTCAACAACAATATAACAAAGTCATGAACAGCCTTGTCAACAACAACATAACAAAGTCATGAACAGCCTTGTCAACAACAATGTAACAAAGTCTTGAACAGCCTTGTCAACAACAACATAACAAAGTCATGAACAGCCTTGTCAACAAGACACTTCCTACAGAAACACTCAGGTGAGCAGTTGAAGCACCACACGGCACACACCACACACCACACAACATACTCCAGGACCAAAGTAGACCTCACTTGTTCTTCCCTCACATTATTATAATATGTCTCTGGATATCCATTCCATCTGATGCACCAGCTGCAGCCTCTCTTGAAGCCTTCAAGTGCAAACTGGGAGGCTGGGCAAAGACTGCGCTACCATGCCTCACTACTTCGTCAACTGTGTAGTGAAGTGCTTTCATATTGAATGTCAATGCATTTCAGAATTTTAAATATCGTATTCAACCTAATAAACCAGGGCTGGGGTCAATTCCATTTAATCAATTCAAATTCCTTTCAATTTAATTTAATCAATTCCAATTCAATAAAAAAAATTAATTCAAAATCCAGCTCAAATCTTTAAATTCGAATTCAATTCGAATTCAATTCCAAATTCATTTTATGGGAGTTTTTCCAACATAGGATAATACTAATATCTAATTGTAATAGACATCATTTTCTGTAAGAGTAATAGGGAAACCTTTTTCAAAAGTAATAGTAATAGATCCTAAAGTAATAGATAATAGTATATTACTTTTCTATTACATCTATTACTGCAAACTTTCAAAATATCAGTTTTGTTTGGTTGTTTTTCCAACGGCTAGTAATTGTAAACAATGTACAAACACTGGCTGAGCTGTTATTCAAACAACATCAAAAGACCAGTAGGCTGAACATTTTATGGTTTCAGAAATACCTGCTCAATAAAACAATGCAGGAGTAGCAAGCCAATTGGGTACAGACAACAAAATCTTAGAGTAGGAGCTGCAACCTGTATTCATTTGAATTCAAAGTAAGCCCATCACACACCACCATAGTATAATTTGAGCAGAACTTCTGAGTTTTTTCTAATTGCTACATGGTAACATTGCTACGCAGACCCTTTGTTCAAATTTGGACAAATGTTCTCACCTCACATCTTAAAATGATGTACAAATGTATACTTAGCTGATACAAAGATTTTGAATTCATATACAATTCTAGAGTTGCACTGAGAACCACATTGGAAAAAACAATGCACCAGCACAAGAAAATGAGGTTCAATTAATTTTCTTTCAATTCCAAATCAAATTCAGCTTGAGGAAAATCTTTCAATTCAAATTCAAAAATAGAACTGAACTGAATAATTCCAATTAATTTTTTTATTCACCCCAGCCTTGTAATAAACACAGTATGCTTGAAAAAATTGGGCCATGGAAAAATGTCAAGGATGTTTCTGGAAATATGTTAAGGATGTTTCTCTACACAGTAAGGTAACTGGTAAGTGGTATCATTTGGTGACTAATGTAGAACAACTGAAAAGTGGTGTGTGCTGTTTAACACCAGATGGCACCACTTTTCAGTTGTTCCACACTAGTCAAATTACAATAATTATGGATCCTGCTGATTAAAAAGGGGGTGTACGCTAATTAGGGCAAGTATGCTTAATAGGTCGAATACAGTATATCAGTATTGCTGATGAATCATTCTCAATATACATGCATGCATGTGAATGGTCTATTCTATTTGTCTCTCTACGAAGAGGCAGAAGAGGAGATTCTGGATTGGTACAAATAGAACAGAACTGGAGGTGAGTGAAAACAGCTGTTATTGAGCTGTACTATCGTACATTTATTCTATGTTATTTTTGTGTATCACACAAAACTACAAACATGATGTACCCTGGTACACATTTGTAATGTAATTCACATATCAGCCAGTGTAAGTGAAACAAACTCATTTGTAATATACAGGGAGAGAATCGACGAAAAGTTTGTCAAATGTGTGGTCATGTGACTTGACCTCTCCACCTACGACATGCCCTACAGGTGGAGAGAGCCTCTCCGGAAAAAAACACAAAGTTTACCATATCCCTCCACCAGAGAGGCAAATAGAATAGACATCAGGTGTTATAACCATAAAAACACTGGACTCTTGTCTTACCTTTGTCTGAACAGAGCAGCCTATGGTCCAGTATGGGTTGGCAATGGGCTTATTGTAGCAAATGAGATGAGCCAGGGATGTCTTGCCAACACCTGCACATGACAACACGTCATATATAATAATGTCTTCCCTTATCTCATTGTACCTGTGATGGCTGTCTGAAAGTGTGATACTAGGTAATTGCCTCCATGGATTTATACTCGGCAGTCTTGTAAGGATATTGGGCCCAGTCTATTAACTGAAAATGTATGTAGCTATTGTTCTGAGTTACGTCATTTATGTCAAATGTCCACATTGGTTCCTTTAATGTAATACCCCACCCCGCGGAATTTCTCAAATATTTTTTGTGTACAAACGATCACCATGTGCCGCCGGGCACGCCTAAAAATGTCAGCCCCATACATGCAAAAATATGAGGGAACAGACATACTCATCAACTTGGCAACTATTTTATATTAAACTTTAAGTTTAAAGACTTCTGTGACCTGTAAATTGTGTCAATATGTAGTTTGTTTTGTGTTTTTAATATTTCAACTTATACTATAAATACAAAGAACTAGGACATATATAAAAAGTTGTGACGTTTTCCTCTGATTTTTATAAGTTTATTTCCTACGTTCGGGATGAGGGGTGTGTCGACGTGGGAAATTTTCGACGTACGTGTTCGTCATTTCGCAAAATTACTGTCTACATCTGTCGCAGATTATACAATGTTATTTGACCAATTATGAGCATATTGTAAATAAAAACATTTCTAATTTTAGGAGCAACAAAAAAGCTACGAATATATAACTGTCTGTACCAGAATCTCCAACAATCAACACGCGAACTTTGTCAATAGCAGCCATAACGGAGAATGTAAATAGTATAGATGGAGGGTGTTGCAAGCGTGTATTATTTTGAACGCTAACATCTCGTTTGCAATAATAGAAAATAATTAAATAATATTGGAAAATGTGTGATCACGTGTATGGAAAATTAATGCAACAACTATATTGTATGATGGTCAAGTGGACTGAAGCAATATAAGTTTATCTAGCAACTACTTCTCATTTTAAAAATATTACAATTGCTATCAGTATTGTACCCGGTATTGCAAATTTCTAAAAGTTTTGCAAATACTTCCGATTTAGCAATATTCAAACTGGTGTGACAAACTTGTGTTCTTCCTTGTACTTCCTTTTATAAAGGGGCAACGTTTGCACATTAAGGATGACCACATGGGGCATATACTCTCTCCTTACATAAACGTAATATATATGTAAGATTACATTGAAGTAATATCTATTATCTACCTACTGATGCATACAAGATTTAACAAGATTTTCCATCCAAGCCAAAGACCCAGATGACAAGTGGACAAGGAAGCCATTGGCTTATCAAGAGTCCATCAGTGTTCGTCTATATGTAACCCGCCCTCCTGAGATATGTGCCCAACTTGTTTTTAAACATATTCACGCTGCTAGCAGTTATACAATCCGTAGGTAATTTGTTCCATTCATTTACTGTCCTCTGTGAGAATGAGTACTTCCTGATATCCAATCTACACTGATACTTTACTAACTTTACCTCATGTCCTCTAGTTCTGCTATCTTTCCTGAGAAATAAAAACATATTTCTATCAATATTTCCATACCCATTCAATATCTTAAAAACTTCACTCTGATCTCCTTTTAACCTCCTTGTCTCTAGAGTTGCTAAACCACATTCTGTCAGGCATTCTTCATAACTAAGATCTCTCAGTTCTGAAATAATTTTAGATGCTTTCCTCTGTATGCATTCAAGTGTATCTATATCCTTCTTACGATATGGTCTCCACGCTTGTATACAGTATTCTAGATGAGGTCTAACTATTGTTTTATACAGAGGTATAATTAGCTTTTTATCCTTGTAAGTTATGTTTCTCCTAATCAACCCAAGAATTAATTTTTATTACCCTTTGAAGCTGCAATACCACACTGCCCTGAAACTTTCATATCAGCACTTAGTGTTACTCCTAAGTTCTTTCCTTTTACAGTAGTACCCAGAACAGTATATCTCCCATTTTATAGTTTATATCCAAGTTCCTGTATGTAGGTATTTGCATTTCCCAAAATTGAACAACATCTGCCATTTTTATGATCATTTCACTAATCTGTCTAGATAGTTTTGTAAATGTTGCTTACACCATCAGTGTTAACATTTCTAAACACTTTTGTATCATCTGCAAATTTCAGTACGTTACTTGTTATATTATCGTCCAATTCATTGATATATATTAAGAATAATAATGGTCCTAATACTGATCCTTGTGGTACCCCACTCAAAACTGATTTCCAGTTTGAAACTTCTCCATCTACACGCAGTCTTCTGTCAGTCAGCCATTGTTCTATCCAGTCAATTAAGCCACCCCCGATACCATGGGCTTTTAATTTAAGTAGTTATTTTTGATGTGTCAAAAGCTTTCTGAAAATCTAAGTAGATAATATCTATTGGCGATCCCTTGTCAATCCACTTAGTGATTTCTTCCAAATAACGTAACATATTTGTTAAGCGTGACCTCGCTTTTAGGAATCCATGTTGAAATGAATTTAATAAATCACTGACGTTAAATTCACTGGTCTGTAATTCTCTTACTTATTTTTCGAACCCTTTTTAAATAATGGTATGACGTTTGCTTCTTTCCATTAAAAGGGATCAACTCCCTCTTTAATGATAAGTTGAACACTCTTGCAAGTGGTACACTGACTTGTTCTGCTGTTTCCATAAGTAGTTTTGGAGGAATTCCATCTACTCCTGGTGATTTATTATCTTTCATTGCCTTTATTTTCTTAGCAACCATTTCTGGAGTCACAGAAATGGTCGCTACACTTCCATATTGTAAATCCTATTATAAATGGGCTATGAGTTTCTTTATCGATTTTGTATTATTATGTTATATATTAAAATATATAAATATTATAAATGGGCTCTGAAAATGCATGTAACATATAATTAAATTTGCAGCTGGGTTCTTCGAATTAATTATTAATACCATTGACATGTCCATAATCAAAAACATCATTATCCTTACGCCAAATATCTACCTACATATTCATGCATGCACTTCCATATTACAAGTCCTATTATAAATGGGCTATTAAAATGTTAAAAAATAACGTATATTGTAACAAACATTATATACATTACATGAAAGTGACATGCACCTACTCATGAATATATCATAATTAAGCGTAATCACATTAACCTTTGTGATTAACATAACTTGATAAAAGCAGATAATGCCAGTGTTAATGTGCAGAGTCGACCTAGCAAAAACGGAGTTTTGGGGCTATTCGCAGGGGTGGGCTCTAGAAATAAGGCCAGCGCTAATTCGGAGAGCTGGGCTCTGCGAATAGCCAAATCGATGAGTCTAGCCTGGGGGGGCTCTGCGAATGGCCCCGTCCGTTTATTAAATCGTTTTCTGGATGTAGGCTTACTTTGTGTTTATTTTTACAAACATGAAAACGGTAACTTTAAGTTAATTGAAACTATGTATATCAGATTTAATGAAGTAGATATCATTCACAGTATGTAATTATTCTTAACTCGAAGCGTTTATTCAGCCTTCTGGACGAGGTATGTTTGTGCATTTGTGTAGTGTGTGGGCGATAATCAGGGTAGCCATTGGCTTATCGAGAGTCCAACATGTTTAATTTGTGTAACCTGCGCTTCTGATATATTTATCTTTTTTAATTCATGCTGCTAGCATTTACACAATTTGTTCCATTAATTTATTGTTCGATACCACCGAAATGGGGCATTCCGACCAACAGTGCCAAGGCCCAAGACCAAGTCACATTGTCATTGGCCCTGCGATTGGTGCATTCAGGCAGAGGTGCATTCTGACTGTGATTCCGCCCTCCTGAGATATGTAAATAATTTGTTCCGTTCATTTATTGTCCTCTGACTCTGTGAGAATGAGTACTTCCTGATATCCAATCTACACTGTCACGTTGCCTCATGTACTCTAGTTGGGCATCAGATGTTTTGGTCCATAACGGTGCTTGGACTACTTGGTCCACAGACAACTCGGCCCAGTTTGAGACAGCTCGGCTCCGATTTTGAGACAACTCAGCCCAGGTGGCGAGACAGCTCGGCTCAATGATAAATGATATGATGGTGCTTAGTTAGAGATAGGTCAGCCCAGTGGTAAATTACCAAACCAATTATACTGTGTTAACGTGGGTGAAAACGGGGAAGTGAAATGTTTTCGTGCCGTAGTTTGAATTACAAACTGACATCACTACACATATCTTTTTTTAATTATGACATATGACAACTATTGCATGGCTTTGTGAAAGTACATTTTATATTTGCTATGAGAATGTAATTAGACATGACTGCCGGTGCACTGCCAACGTAGGGAGTAGCCATGGCTATGGTAATGGGACAGGTTTCCACACGTGCGATAATCTGGCTTTTTTTCTCGGAATTCAAATTTTTACCAGATTCTGCCTGCTAGTTTATGCAAATAATTTTCTAGCGGTATGATTGGAACTTCTATTAAACATAATTATGAACTTCAGAAGACAAACATGGTCGGTTTGATGCAAATAATGTATTATTATTCAGCTATTAAACTGGAAAATACTTTTTATTGTAACTAGCTCATTCCAATTTCTAAAGATCTGAATGAATTATAAAAAATAAAAGCGGTAAAGGAGGTTAATATATTATTCATATGCACCGACTTACATGTTCACACACATGACATGTGCATAGTATTTATTATACATTACGTACGTATTATGTTGTTGCTTTCCTCTTTACCCCTGAAGTCCGGTTGAGGTTGGCATCGATACTGGGTGTCAACTTCCCCTTCACTACCGTATCCACCACCTGTCACCATTTCCTCTATCCCTCGCTGTTGTTCTCCACTCTCCTCCCAAACCCGCCAAATCTTTCTTCACACAGTCCTCCCACCTTTTCCACGAAAACTGCTACATCGCTGATCCAACCAGACGTCAACTGATTGTAGGCCTCTAAGCCTTTCCACACCTTCACCCATGGAGTAGAAACTCTCAGTAAATATCAAATAATTTACTATGTCTGGGTAGGACATTGCTGGGAAACTTGCTTATCTGTTGGACCATGCTGAATTTGGCAACGCATACGGATCTACAATAACTATTCGTAATTTCTCCAAATACCTGTGGCTCTGCCTACTGAACACATCTAAGGTATCAACATACGGTTATGTGGCCACTTTGGATCCTGCCTCTGTAGCCATACTGCGATTCAACAACAAAGAAAACAATTTACTGGATTACTGACACTGCACATTCACAATGGGTTGCATAATTCTGACATCATTAAACATATATATAATAAATTATATATATAGTTCTGTTGGTAATGCAGTCAACCCTAACCAATCATGTAACTCATGACTCATTTTCAATAGTTGTCACACTCTGGTCTGATTTTCATGCTGTTTATTATGGAAAGAAATGTATTCTTCATGTTTGTGTTTATGTTTATAAGTACACATTACTTGGGTGTTTGGCTTCATTTGATATTTCAAGAAAGGTGTGAAGACCATGTATATGTATAGCAAAAACTCGTTTATTGACTTATCATGAGTTAGTGACATTTATGGAACGGGATATATTTATTTACATATGTAGAATATAGAGTGAAGACAATATATAATATCTCCTATGAAGACATATAATAATGAAAACGTACAAATGAAAAAATTATGACGGCTGGTATCATAACATGACATTTCTCAAGAATACTGCACACATATCTCTCAACTATTCAGTTATTTGATAGGGTGGGTGCATACACATTGCCACATGACTTGAGCAGTTGTGACGTCGAAATGTAGTTAGCTGCGTACTTGACCTACAACTTGAAGATTTTGCCTTGCAGCCATCGGTAACGTTTTCGCTGGTAGCGCTTGAGCTTCTTCTCCAAATGAATCGTGAAATTATTGGTACGAGTTGGTCTTCCGTGAACAGCAAGGGCACCTACATATAAAAAGGTGGGGTTGTACCGTTGCTGCGGTGGTTGATGCGATGGTGTCATCCCTCAACATTGTTGTTGGTTCGCACGCTCTGGTTGTACACCAACCAGGAGTCTGCGTAACCAGTTGCGTTGGATGTAATCCATCAGGTCGACTAGCATGAACGTGGTCATCTGCGCCATTAATGCAACGAACGTTGCCGAAATGTGTTCAGCCGGCAGGAAAGGAAGTGCGAATACCTGTAAAACAGATACACACGAAATACGTATAACATTTACAAAAAAAGGAAACATGTCAACTATGAAATATAATATAAGTGTTATTTTTGCTAAGTTTTTCAAAGTTAATCCAAACTAGCAAAGTATATGGGTTAGCGTAGGCCTACCTTCTTGATGAATTTGTATGTTCCTTCATCATTCAAATACGATTGACATAGCCTGAGTTCCTGCGCTTTCCTCCACACCGCCTGGCTCCAGTGGAAGCAACACCCCTTGATCTGTCCATCGAACACTGAGCGGAGACCCTTCCACATTCCTGCGAAAATACGGAATCATTATAATTAGTTGATCACACGTGACAGACAAAGTATCATGCATTAAATATTACGCATGACTATAAGCAGGCAGTTTACCGCACCGGCATATACCATCATTCTACATAAAGCTATATTACATAATATGAGCAACATTGTCAAACATGATGTGTTATGTCATATACATGTCGCATATCTATATTAAATGTTATTAGTAAGCATAACATTCTGTACAAATATCAGTGTTGTTGATCATGAGATAACATTATACAATGTTCTTCCCTTATTGTTTTCTTTACGTTGTCTTGACGTTAACAGAAAGGAATTACATTCATGTGATTAATATGCATTGTAAATAGTTACAATAAACTAGATTTGATTGGATTGTTTAATTTCATGACACCGACACATTTCATAAAGCAATGTCGTGCAGCTCATACCTGGAATTGTAAGTCTCGCGGCTCATGCCCGTCTACAATTGGCCATTGATTGATTCAATGCCCATCTCATACAGAACCCACACTATAATATTTTTTTTTATTTCTATGAAACGCCTGAGTAAACTTGACTTAAAATTCTTTAAATGTTTTACGTATATTCTACTACATCTAAAACACGTGTGTATGTTTATATATTTCAATCCATAGCGTGTTTATGGATGATTTCATATGTAGTTTATTTCATATGTAGTTTATTAAATGTATATGGATCCATATTTGACCTTTTATACTCCGTTGTTGATAATGTACCATATTATATTAGTAGTGGATTAATGATTGTGCATTAGGTGATAAAAGCATGAAACTTGGTAGATATTATGTAGACTAATATATAAGGATCATGTTCAGATTCACTACGAATTTAGCATAACAAATGCATACTACTGAAATGGCTTACAACTAAGAATTTTTAACAGAACATTACCCTGAACCAATTTCCACAGCACAAGGGGGAATTTAAACAGGTGTTATATTTCTTGTTAATCAGAGGATCACGCAAGATCTGCTCAGTTCCTAACTTCTATTCAATGCATTCAAAGGTGACTTGGTCGTAGCCTTGGTAAGCCTTCTCGTCGTCAAAGGGAAGCCAAGTTCAGCTAAATACTGCTGATGTCGGACGCTTTGTTTCAATGCACGTTGTACAATGCCGTTATTCAAACAAAAAGACCTGCTCAACGAAACAATACAAGAGTATCAAGCCAATTACTAAGGCCTCTGCACACTGCTAACACACACAAATCAAAGGACAAACTACATGAAACAATCTGCTCAGTAAAACAAAGCAGGAGTAATGAAGCCAATTAATATAGCCTTCAAATATATATATAACTCAATAACACAATACAAGAGTAGGACGCCAATTACTATGACAAATCAAAGGACAGTGTCATCATTTCAGGGTAATGTAACAATGTTAGGGTAATATAAGTGCTGATAGGTGTACTATAATTATGGAGTAAGTTCTATAATTAATTTATACACTTGTATACGAAGATAAAAAAGTTTACCTTCAATAATCTCTAGAAAGTCAAAACGAAAACACACACAAAACATTTTATATCTTTATTAATGACATAATAATATTTTATTAATAATAATAATTTAATAATATATATATAACATTTGGATTCAAAGTTAATATTTAGCAACAATAATGATAACTGTTTTTTTAATTATGCAACTATGCGGGGTTGAGTTGTCTCTAACCTATATCTAGCCCCCATCATATAATTTATCTTTGGGCCGAGCTGTCTCGACACCTGGGCCGAGTTGTCTCAAATTCGGAGCCGAGCTGTCTCGAACTGGGCCGAGTTGTTCCAGGCCAAGTTGTCCATGGGCCGAGTAGTCTAGCATTCGTCCATAACGGGTTCGGCCCATGGGTCAAACCTACCGTTTTCGCAACCAATGAACTATGAAGTGTTTTCGCTCGCATGGGCCGAATCAACTGTATGTAACTGGTGCCAGTGGGCTCCGTGTGCTGAAACGACTATCGTAACTGGATAGTGGGGTGCGTGGACCTTCTTACATTCGTTATTTTCGACTTGACTTTTTGCGACTTGCATTTTATAACTGGGAAATGCTACATTTTTAGCATTTTTGAATCTTGATGCTTTAATCTACAGATGCTTTAAGAATTAAATTATTTTTAATTATATATTAAACATAAACATATAAACAGACAAAGGTACAAAAACAAGTTTAAGACTTTAAAAGTCAGTTGGTTTAATCATCAAATTAAACCGGTAATCAATAAAAGCATTTTAGTGCAAAATATACCAAAGTATAAACATATATACAAAAACAGTTTTAAATGTGACGGTACTAGCTGTTCGATTGATAACCTTGAATTTAAAAGTCAATTAATATTATTCTCTAAACTATTTTAATAGATAATATTATCTGTAATAAATAAAACATGTAACACATAATATCACTATGATATCATATGTAATAGTCATAGAATTGTCAACATTGCCTAATCAAGTAATAAACATTTCCCAACTTTGACGATAGTAGCTAGTTGGTTGATAACATTAAATTTATTATGTCATATCTGTTATCTTATGGATATAGCTCTATAATAATTATATATTAGTGTGTGTGTATGTCTTTGTGTGCAATCATAATTTTTATTTTTTATCGAATCAGGCTGTGGGCCGAAACGACTATTCTTTAACATGGCCATCTTGCACTATCTCATCATTATATGCTACGAATACTTGCATACCTTTTGACAACTATCAAACACTGCTAACATAATAATATAGGGTGAATTATAAATAATAGACCACATTTCATTATAATTTGATGTGCAATAAAACATGACAATTTTATAAATAAACCCATTCTAAAATAATTTCTATTCTTTTATTAACACATTTTTAGTACCAATAATTAGTAATATTTCTAAAAAATATAAAACATAAATGACATTTTATACCAACTTTGTGGATGAACTATAACAAGTATACCATAATCAGTGAAGTGTACCAAGAACTCAACGGTTCTTGCAGGACTCGACGGTTCTTGCAGGACTCGACAGGTTTTGCCATTTCACCACCCTTTTGGCTGCTATGGCGCCTCATATGAACCCATCATGGGCTGAACCATCTGGGACCCCTCTAGTTCTACTATCTTCCTTGAGTGAGAAAAAAATTTCAATCAATATTTTCATACCCATTCAATATCTTAAAAACTTCAATTTGATCTCCTCCTAACCTCCTTGTCTCTAGGGATGATAAACCAAATTTGTTAGGCATTCTTCATAACTACGGTCTCTCAGTTCTGCGGTCATTTTAGTTGCTCTCCTCTGTATTCATTCAAGCATATCTATATCCTTACAATATGGTCTCCAAGCTCGTATAGAGTATTCTAAATATGAGGCCTAACTATTGCTTTATACAGAAGTATAATTATCTCTTTTTCCTTTATGTTATATTTCTCCTAATCAACCAAAGAATTTGATTACC
Organism: Lamellibrachia columna; assembly: GCA_963662155.1. Classification (NCBI taxonomy): domain Eukaryota; kingdom Metazoa; phylum Annelida; class Polychaeta; order Sabellida; family Siboglinidae; genus Lamellibrachia; species Lamellibrachia columna. The sequence continues at coordinate 48,352,598 of OY759270.1, forward strand.
CTTTGAAGCTGCAATACCACACTGCTCTGAAACTTTGATATCAGCACTTAGTGTTACTCCTAAGTCCTTGTCTTTTACGGTAGTACCTAGAACAGTATCTCCCATTTTATTGTTTACATCAAAGTCCTGTGCCCAGTGTTTAACTGTTACCATCAGTGATCACCACAGTACAGTGTTTAACTGTTACCATCAGTGAGCACCACAATACAGTGTTTAACTGTTACCATCAGTGATCACCACAATACAGTGTTTAACTGTTACCATCAGTGAGCACCACAATACAGTGTTTAACTGTTACCATCAGTGGGCACCACAATACAGTGTTTAACTGTTACCATCAGTGGGCACCACAATACAGTGTTTAACTGTTACCATCAGTGATCACCACAGTACAGTGTTTAACTGTTACCATCAGTGATCACCACAGTACAGTGTTTTACTGTTACCATCAGTGATCACCACAATACAGTGTTTTACTGTTACCATCAGTGATCACCACAGTACAGTGTTTAACTGTTACCATCAGTGGGCACCACAATACAGTGTTTAACTGTTACCATCAGTGGGCACCACAATACAGTGTTTAACTGTTACCATCAGTGGGCACCACAATACAGTGTTTAACTGTTACCATCAGTGATCACCACAATACAGTGTTTTACTGTTACCATCAGTGATCACCACAGTACAGTGTTTAACTGTTACCATCAGTGGGCACCACAATACAGTGTTTAACTGTTACCATCAGTGAGCACCACAATACAGTGTTTAACTGTTACAATCAGTGAGCACCACAATACAGTGTTTAACTGTTACCATCAGTGGGCACCACAATACAGTGTTTAACTGTTACCATCAGTGGGCACCACAATACAGTGTTTAACTGTTACCATCAGTGAGCACCACAATACAGTGTTTAACTGTTACCATCAGTGGGCACCACAATACAGTGTTTAACTGTTACCATCAGTGGGCACCACAATACAGTGTTTAACTGTTACCATCAGTGGGCACCACAATACAGTGTTTAACTGTTACCATCAGTGATCACCACAATACAGTGTTTTACTGTTACCATCAGTGATCACCACAGTACAGTGTTTAACTGTTACCATCAGTGATCACCACAGTACAGTGTTTAACTGTTACCATCAGTGGGCACCACAATACAGTGTTTAACTGTTACCATCAGTGGGCACCACAATACAGTGTTTAACTGTTACCATCAGTGGGCACCACAATACAGTGTTTAACTGTTACCATCAGTGATCACCACAATACAGTGTTTTACTGTTACCATCAGTGATCACCACAGTACAGTGTTTAACTGTTACCATCAGTGGGCACCACAATACAGTGTTTAACTGTTACCATCAGTGAGCACCACAATACAGTGTTTAACTGTTACAATCAGTGAGCACCACAATACAGTGTTTAACTGTTACCATCAGTGGGCACCACAATACAGTGTTTAACTGTTACAATCAGTGAGCACCACAATACAGTGTTTTACTGTTACCATCAGTGATCACCACAGTACAGTGTTTAACTGTTACCATCAGTGATCACCACAGTACACTGTTTTACTGTTACCATCAGTGGGCACCACAATACAGTGTTTAACTGTTACCATCAGTGGGCACCACAATACAGTGTTTAACTGTTACAATCAGTGGGCACCACAATACAGTGTTTTACTGTTACCATCAGTGGGCACCACAATACAGTGTTTAACTGTTACAATCAGTGAGCACCACAATACAGTGTTTAACTGTTACCATCAGTGGGCACCACAGTACAGTGTTTAACTGTTACAATCAGTGGGCACCACAATACAGTGTTTAACTGTTACCATCAGTGGGCACCACAATACAGTGTTTAACTGTTACAATCAGTGGGCACCACAATACAGTGTTTAACTGTTACAATCAGTGGGCACCACAATACAGTGTTTAACTGTTACCATCAGTGGGCACCACAATACAGTGTTTAACTGTTACAATCAGTGAGCACCACAATACAGTGTTTAACTGTTATCATCAGTGGGCACCACAATACAGTGTTTAACTGTTATCATCAGTGGGCACCACAATACAGTGTTTAACTGTTATCATCAGTGGGCACCACAATACAGTGTTTAACTGTTATCATCAGTGGGCACCACAATACAGTGTTTAACTGTTACAATCAGTGAGCACCACAATACAGTGTTTAACTGTTACAATCAGTGAGCACCACAATACAGTGTTTAACTGTTACAATCAGTGAGCACCACAGTACAGTGTTTAACTGTTATCATCAGTGGGCACCACAATACAGTGTTTAACTGTTATCATCAGTGGGCACCACAATACAGTGTTTAACTGTTATCATCAGTGGGCACCACAATACAGTGTTTAACTGTTACAATCAGTGAGCACCACAATACAGTGTTTAACTGTTACAATCAGTGAGCACCACAATACAGTGTTTAACTGTTACAATCAGTGGGCACCACAATACAGTGTTTAACTGTTACAATCAGTGAGCACCACAATACAGTGTTTAACTGTTACCATCAGTGAGCACCACAGTACAGTGTTTAACTGTTATCATCAGTGGGCACCACAATACAGTGTTTAACTGTTATCATCAGTGGGCACCACAATACAGTGTTTAACTGTTACAATCAGTGAGCACCACAATACAGTGTTTAACTGTTACAATCAGTGAGCACCACAATACAGTGTTTAACTGTTACAATCAGTGAGCACCACAATACAGTGTTTAACTGTTACCATCAGTGAGCACCACAGTACAGTGTTTAACTGTTATCATCAGTGAGCACCACAGTACAGTGTTTAACTGTTATCATCAGTGGGCACCACAATACAGTGTTTAACTGTTACAATCAGTGAGCACCACAATACAGTGTTTAACTGTTACCATCAGTGACCACCACAGTACAGTGTTTAACTGTTATCATCAGTGGGCACCACAATACAGTGTTTAACTGTTACAATCAGTGAGCACCACAATACAGTGTTTAACTGTTACCATCAGTGAGCACCACAGTACAGTGTTTAACTGTTATCATCAGTGAGCACCACAGTACAGTGTTTAACTGTTATCATCAGTGAGCACCACAATACAGTGTTTAACTGTTATCATCAGTGGGCACCACAATACAGTGTTTAACTGTTACAATCAGTGAGCACCACAATACAGTGTTTAACTGTTATCATCAGTGGGCACCACAATACAGTGTTTAACTGTTACAATCAGTGGGCACCACAATACAGTGTTTAACTGTTACCATCAGTGGGCACCACAATACAGTGTTTAACTGTTACAATCAGTGAGCACCACAGTACAGTGTTTAACTGTTATCATCAGTGGGCACCACAATACAGTGTTTAACTGTTACAATCAGTGGGCACCACAATACAGTGTTTAACTGTTACCATCAGTGGGCACCACAATACAGTGTTTAACTGTTACAATCAGTGAGCACCACAGTACAGTGTTTAACTGTTATCATCAGTGGGCACCACAATACAGTGTTTAACTGTTACAATCAGTGAGCACCACAGTACAGTGTTTAACTGTTATCATCAGTGGGCACCACAATACAGTGTTTAACTGTTACAATCAGTGAGCACCACAATACAGTGTTTAACTGTTACCATCAGTGGGCACCACAATACAGTGTTTAACTGTTACAATCAGTGAGCACCACAATACAGTGTTTAACTGTTATCATCAGTGGGCACCACAATACAGTGTTTAACTGTTACAATCAGTGGGCACCACAATACAGTGTTTAACTGTTACCATCAGTGGGCACCACAATACAGTGTTTAACTGTTACAATCAGTGAGCACCACAGTACAGTGTTTAACTGTTATCATCAGTGGGCACCACAATACAGTGTTTAACTGTTACAATCAGTGAGCACCACAGTACAGTGTTTAACTGTTATCATCAGTGGGCACCACAATACAGTGTTTAACTGTTACAATCAGTGAGCACCACAATACAGTGTTTAACTGTTACCATCAGTGAGCACCACAGTACAGTGTTTAACTGTTACCATCAGTGGGCACCACAGTACAGTGTTTAACTGTTACAATCAGTGAGCACCACAATACAGTGTTTAACTGTTACCATCAGTGGGCACCACAATACAGTGTTTAATTGTTACCATCAGTGGGCACCACAGTACAGTGTTTAACTGTTACAATCAGTGAGCACCACAATACAGTGTTTAACTGTTACCATCAGTGGGCACCACAATACAGTGTTTAACTGTTACCATCAGTGGGCACCACAATACAGTGTTTAACTGTTACAATCAGTGAGCACCACAATACAGTGTTTAACTGTTACCATCAGTGGGCACCACAATACAGTGTTTAACTGTTACCATCAGTGAGCACCACAATACAGTGTTTAACTGTTACAATCAGTGAGCACCACAATACAGTGTTTAACTGTTACCATCAGTGGGCACCACAATACAGTGTTTAACTGTTACCATCAGTGGGCACCACAATACAGTGTTTAACTGTTACCATCAGTGGGCACCACAATACAGTGTTTAACTGTTACAATCAGTGAGCACCACAATACAGTGTTTAACTGTTACCATCAGTGGGCACCACAATACAGTGTTTAACTGTTACCATCAGTGGGCACCACAATACAGTGTTTAACTGTTACAATCAGTGAGCACCACAATAGTGTTTAACTGTTACCATCAGTGGGCACCACAATACAGTGTTTAACTGTTACAATCAGTGAGCACCACAATACAGTGTTTAACTGTTACCATCAGTGGGCACCACAATACAGTGTTTAACTGTTACCATCAGTGAGCACCACAGTACAGTGTTTAACTGTTACAATCAGTGAGCACCACAATACAGTGTTTAACTGTTACAATCAGTGGGCACCACAATACAGTGTTTAACTGTTACAATCAGTGGGCACCACAATACAGTGTTTAACTGTTACCATCAGTGAGCACCACAGTACAGTGTTTAACTGTTACCATCAGTGGGCACCACAATACAGTGTTTAACTGTTACCATCAGTGGGCACCACAGTACAGTGTTTAACTGTTACCATCAGTGGGCACCACAATACAGTGTTTAACTGTTGCCATCAGTGGGCACCACAATACAGTGTTTAACTGTTACCATCAGTGGGCACCACAATACAGTGTTTAACTGTTACCATCAGTGGGCACCACAATACAGTGTTTAACTGTTACAATCAGTGAGCACCACAATACAGTGTTTAACTGTTACCATCAGTGGGCACCACAATACAGTGTTTAACTGTTACCATCAGTGAGCACCACAATACAGTGTTTAACTGTTACAATCAGTGAGCACCACAATAGTGTTTAACTGTTACCATCAGTGGGCACCACAATACAGTGTTTAACTGTTACCATCAGTGGGCACCACAATACAGTGTTTAACTGTTACAATCAGTGAGCACCACAATACAGTGTTTAACTGTTACCATCAGTGGGCACCACAATACAGTGTTTAACTGTTACCATCAGTGAGCACCACAGTACAGTGTTTAACTGTTACCATCAGTGGGCACCACAGTACAGTGTTTAACTGTTACAATCAGTGAGCACCACAATACAGTGTTTAACTGTTACCATCAGAGGGCACCACAATACAGTGTTTAACTGTTACCATCAGTGGGCACCACAATACAGTGTTTAACTGTTACCATCAGTGGGCACCACAATACAGTGTTTAACTGTTACCATCAGTGGGCACCACAATACAGTGTTTAACTGTTACCATCAGTGGGCACCACAATACAGTGTTTAACTGTTACCATCAGTGGGCACCACAGTACAGTGTTTAACTGTTACCATCAGTGAGCACCACAATACAGTGTTTAACTGTTACCATCAGTGAGCACCACAATACAGTGTTTAACTGTTACCATCAGTGGGCACCACAATACAGTGTTTAACTGTTACCATCAGTGAGCACCACAATACAGTGTTTAACTGTTACCATCAGTGAGCACCACAGTACAGTGTTTAACTGTTACCATCAGTGGGCACCACAGTACAGTGTTTAACTGTTACAATCAGTGAGCACCACAATACAGTGTTTAACTGTTACCATCAGAGGGCACCACAATACAGTGTTTAACTGTTACCATCAGTGGGCACCACAATACAGTGTTTAACTGTTACCATCAGTGGGCACCACAATACAGTGTTTAACTGTTACAATCACTGAGCACCACAATACAGTGTTTAACTGTTACCATCAGTGGGCACCACAATACAGTGTTTAACTGTTACCATCAGTGGGCACCACAATACAGTGTTTAACTGTTACCATCAGTGGGCACCACAATACAGTGTTTAACTGTTACCATCAGTGAGCACCACAATACAGTGTTTAACTGTTACCATCAGTGAGCACCACAATACAGTGTTTAACTGTTACCATCAGTGGGCACCACAGTACAGTGTTTAACTGTTACCATCAGTGAGCACCACAATACAGTGTTTAACTGTTACCATCAGTGGGCACCACAATACAGTGTTTAACTGTTACCATCAGTGAGCACCACAATACAGTGTTTAACTGTTACCATCAGTGAGCACCACAATACAGTGTTTAACTGTTCCCATCAGTGGGCACCACAATACAGTGTTTAACTGTTACCATCAGTGAGCACCACAGTACAGTGTTTAACTGTTACCCTCAGTGGGCACCACTAATTAATTCAAGTCATTGACTGCATGACTATTTATGGGAATAATTAATGCTATACACATATTTAGGACTATATACATATATATATATATATATATATATATATATATATATATATATATATATATATATATATATATATATATATATATATATATATAATATATATATATATATATAATATAATATATAATTGTTATCATATGCATATATTTAGTGTAATCAAAAGCAGTTTCATAAGTTAATATATATATATATATATATAATTCATAGTAGAACCAGCATGAACATTTTCCTTTTGTAGGCAGAATGAATGTGACCGAACCCGATGTGCTGACAGAGGTTCCTGAGACGCTGAAGCGAATCGTGCGCTACATTACACGTGGCTTTTATGACATTGAAGCGGCTCTTATTATCGACCTCCTCATTCACCACCCCTGCATCAAGGAGGACGATCTCATCGATTTGCTCAAGTTTGAACGCAAGCAGCTCCGCCAGGCAATGACGATTCTGAAGAACGATAAATTCATCAATGTGCGGATGCGAGCGGAGACAGACGCCGAGGGGAAGATGACTCGTCACAACTACTACTTCATCAACTACAGTGTTCTCGTGAACGTCGTTAAGTTCAAGCTTGATCACATGCGCAAGAAGATCGAGATGGAGGAACGTGATTCGACAAGTCGTGCATCCTTCCTGTGCCCACGCTGCGAGAAGACGTTCACTGATCTAGAGGCAGACCAGCTATTTGACTTCACCACGCTGATGTTCCGCTGCACGTATTGCCAGGAGGAAGTGAAAGAGGAGACCATTAGTCTACCAAAGACTGATGCGCGCACACTCATGGTCAAATTTAACGAGCAGCTCCAGCCTATATTCTCCCTACTGCTTGAAGTTGAGGACATCAAATTGTCAGCAGAGATCCTGAACCCTGAACCTGTAGATCTGTCAAGCAAAACCAGGTACATTAGGATGTCATTTGTTCATGATGTTCTTTTTGCTCATAATATGCTTCATCCGATATTAACGCCACGGCAGTGTTACTATAAAACTTTTTTTAACAAGATGGTCATCCAAGACAAAAATCCCAGATGGCAAGTGATGAAGTGGGCAAGGAAGCCATTGGCTCATCGAGAGTCCACACATTTTTCATCCATGTGTAACCCGCCTTCCTGAGATATTAAAAAAAATTTTTTTTACATATTCACATTGCTAGCATTGACACAATATGTAGATAATCCGCGTTCGCTGATATATTATCATCTGATATCTAGTCTACAATGTACATAATAGATGTGTATGTTGTGTAGGTCCTACGGCAGCAAACATCCATCTGACAGAGGTACGTGGAGTGGTGAGGCGAGTCGGAACCGCGGCTATGGATTCACAGAGAACGAGGTGACCATCAACATCCACGGAGACAATGAGACCGTGGAGACTAAGCAAAAACCTCAGAAGGAACGCCCGGTGTGGTTGACAGAGAGTACCCTGGAGGCAGCTGCTGCCAGTGCAACCGTTCTACAACAGGTCTGTTGGTTCCAGACTAGGGGTCAATTACATTGGAATTGAACACCAGTTCCAGAATTGGAGTTTTGTTTTTAAAAGTAATTGGAATTGGTGAACAATTGGTGGAATTGGTATTTCCAGTTACTTTTTCAATTACACCATGTAATATGCAGAGATTAAATAAAGCTGCTCTAAAATATGTTATCTCGATATGGAATTGGTATTTTTAGGGGGGGAATTGGTATTTGTAATTGGTGTCTAATTGGAATTGATATAATGTAATTAACCACAAGTCAGGTTGGTTTATGTTGCTCACTTTTCTTATCTTCATTTGACTCTTGAATCATACTTTATACAGAACGGTACAAATTCTGAGTTTAAAAAAATAATGACATTATATAGTATACATTATTTAATATCTTGACCACCATGTCTTTCAAAATGGTGAAGCAGAATTTGTTTAATAAAATTTGACAGTTCTCTGTTTAATTTGAATGTTTCGGTCCAAATATCATGTTTACATTGCATGAACATAATTTTACGGGTGTTGATAGGAAAATGGAAAAATCGGTTTCAGAGGCGGTGGTCTCAATGTATGAAATCTTCAATTCAGTGTAACAAAATTAGCTTCAGCTTGACCTAAACCCTACATAACAACTTGGATGTTTTTGACGCAGACCGACACATTTGTTGCGCCAAAGACGACCACGCAGCCAATACCTCAGCCAGCAACGAAGTCAGTTGAGAATGATGATATCATGAAGACATTGCTTGCCCATGAAAAGACAGCAACGACATCGCATGTGCCTATGGGAGTCACAGTGGCTCCACCCAGTGATGAGGACAGCTCAACCAGCGAGTCAGATGATGAGACAATGGTTACGAATAAGCCGGCCGTCACCGTCATCGGTCAGTCTAAATCTTACATACATTTAAAGGACCTTCCTCAATTCGATTTTTTCACATGTCTCATATTGGACTCATTTCTAGAAATAATTAATCTGTCTAGCATCCCAATGATCCCACACATCATGCTAGCTCGTTTGTACAAATTTGTTGTTTAGTTTTGGTGAAATTATCAGACAAACTATTACATCATGTGTTAACAGATCTGGTCAACATTCTATGAAAATATTACTAAAGTGGTCTGGCTATTATATACTACAGCATAAGGGTGTTCACACTTTTGCAAGTTACACGATTTAACAATCAATGTAAATTCTTTCAATGATATCACAAAAGTATACACTGTTATTAAACCAACTCTGCGTATGTGCATTCATGTGCATTCATGTGCATTCATGTGCATTCATGTGCAATCATCTCCATACTAAATTTCTAAAAGGTTCCTTTTGAAGTTCGTGTTATCCAGAATTTGATACAGGAAACATTCACAATGAATATTATAAAGGTTTAGCTATTGTTTAATGACCTGTGATATATCAATTAATAATTGAAATGTTTTATACTTTTTGTATAGATTTATTAAATGTTTTAATCAGCTATTCTATTTTACACTGTTTTTTTAAGTAAACACATATTTAATTTATGCAATTTTATTATTGAATTGCCTGCGAGCATTTTATTTAAAGTGGATTCAGGCGCTGTATGTAAATTCATATTATCATTATTATGATTGTCTCTGTTCACCAGGGGGAGCTGTTGAGGAGATGGAGAGTGAGGAGGAAGCAGTTCCCATGGTTACAGTGGGAGGAGAGCATGTGCCATATGACGAGGTGACGGAGGAGATGGTTGGAAGAATGACTTCGGCTGAAAAGGAAGAGTATATCCGACTGGGACAACAGATGTACGAGGATATGTTCAGCTGAGAAACAACACCCAAGATTGGGAGGAATATAGATCTTTGGGAGTGGACAGGTTCCCTTTGGGTGTTTGGAGGCTACTGGTCAGTCGTGACTGGGACACGGGCAGACTCGATGTCGCTGTGTGACCAGACGTAGAACCCAACATGCACGCTCCTTCATTTCCCTTCATGCCTTGGGAGGCACCTAAGGCTTCCGTGAGAGGGCGTCACTGTTGCAGCCTACTTGGTGATGGCGTCCCATGTCAGACTGCGCTGTTATCCGTTGCCACAATTGTTCTTCACGTTTCCTGAGGGGCACCCCGTCTCCTACCACCTGCTGCCTAGTGTAGGGCTGTCTTGGGCAGTGTGCCAGGGGACATACATTACGTGTGCCCTAGCCATCACCCCCTCTTGCCGTACAAACCAAGTACTGTATTTGATCTAATAAGCAAATAGTGCACTTAAAAAATGTCAAGGAATCTGATCTTATAGGCGTACACCTAATTTTTTTCTCTAGACAATAAGGTAACTGTTTAACACTAGTGGTGTCATTTGGTGACTAACGAAAGTGGTGCCAAATGTTTAACACCAGATGGCGACACTCAGTTTTTCCACACTAGTCAAATTACAATAATTATGGATCCTGGTGATTAAAAAAGGGTGTAGGCTAATTAGGGCATGTACACTTAATAGGTCGAATACTGTTTCTAATTGGAGGCAACATCGTGTGCAGCCATGAAGAATGGACGCGTTACAGTAGTATGACATCACGATGGAAGAACTGCTTGTGTAATGAAAGCATGTAAAGCCTTCTTCATATGGATAAGACCCTGCTGTTAATATTCCCAGATAAAAACACGTAATGTAAGAGTTGTTTCAAGCATTTGCAACATGGGGAAATTCTGGAAATGGAACAGCTTGCATTTCAGGTTATGTAATTGAAGTGTCATCCATAAAGTGAACTGGAACAGAAGTAGAGGAATTAAAATAAAGTAACTGATTTGCAAGAATTATAACTACACAGAAACCTGTTTTCCAAAATTACCAACACTTTTCTTTGATACCTTTCCTGGTTAAACTTGTTATTCGTTTTCATTACTTTTCTTGTTATGTTATGATTACCAGATACCGTCATGTATTGTGTTCCCAATGCACATTGTTCAGCAGCAAGCATTCTGGTGATCCAATAAAGTTTCATATACTGTATGTTTCATTATACAACCATTTTAACAGGTTTTTCTATAGTGATTCAATTTCTTGAAACACACGTACTCCCATTTAATTGGGTTTTTTTTGGGGGGGGGACAGTTATATTGCATCAAGGGGATGGTGTTGGTTAAAACTAATAAGGGCAGCACAGGTTTAGACATCTTGGAAGTGTTGTACATTTATCAATGGGTATTGTGATCTAGGTGGGTGTATAATAATCAGTGTTTGAAATCAGCGAATTATTAACCAAATGTATCATTATACACACAAATCGAGTGGTTGCGTGCATATGTAATGGGCAATGTATTATTATACAATTAAAAGCAGCAACATTTTATTGCACACTTAGAAGCAGGTTTTACACATTAGATGCATGATACAGCTGGACTGAGCTGGTACAGGCAGCTGCTACCGTTAGTCCAGGACTGAGTTTGACTTAGAGGCTAACACCAACCAGTGGTCAGTGAATAAAGACAACGTGACTAAAACCATCTGAAAGAGAATTGGTCAACGCTGGTTGTTTCACAGTGGCCGCAACCATGACATGCAACATACTAATCGGCATAGTTTCTAATGTGCCTGACTAATATTAATCAATAACACTAATATTGATCACTACACTAGCACATACAATAATAATTGTATGAAACAAACATGATGCAAAGAAGATGGCTGCAAGACGGGCAAATGCTCTTCTTGTTTCCTATGACGATATGTTGGTTGCCATGTTGACCAGAGCTTCCACCACCTGCAGGTTGTGGCAATGTTGGTTGGTCGGTGTGACGTAACTCTGACCAAACTAGGTCAGGCAGAGTTCAACTTATGCTGGTTGTAACTTGAGTGACCAGTAGCTGCATTGGTTGCTAAGTTGAACTCGGTCCAGGCAGGTCCAGGCAGCTGGTTTGAGGCCACTACAATTGGTCAAGGGGGTCGGTTCAGCAGTTCAGCAGAGTACTGCTGTAGTTTGTGTAGCACAGAAACTCATTGGCCAGGTTATTGGAATGTACCGGAACAAACTTGCACTTCGTCAATCCCAGAAGTCTCTTGGCTTCCTCCTCCATCACCGCACCTGGCAATAACAGGACTAGTGGCCAGTACATCATACGACAAAGTAACCTTTTATTTGTTTGGAAAATACGTTAAAAGTCAAAATAAAAAAAATTTGCTAAAGAGTAGTTTTGTGCTGTCAAATTGGTAGCGGTGGAGGTAAAGGAATTTTGCAGAAAAATGCATTATATATGCCATGTTGTGGACTGATGGTTTTCCTATATATCGCATAACATGCTGCACAAAACACGATTTATCTAAACCCGTCAACGTCTTAAATACAGTGAGAGGTGGGTAAACTTTAAAAATCCACCCTCAACTGATTTAGCCCATCAGAAATCTAGTTTGTCCAAATATGTCCTGTGTGAATAGTTTATATAATATCTGCAGTCGATTTAATAAACAAATGCCTATTTTTGTTCAAATCATCGAAAGAATTGACTTTAGTCGTTAGGTAAGGCTCAAAATAGTAACCAAACATTAAATAAATTTAATAGTTTGTCTGATGATTTCACAAAAACTACATACAAAAGTTGCAAAAATGAGCTAGCATGTTGTAGTGGATACTAGGTAGGTTTGGTTTTTTGCAAAATGAATTTGAAATGAGGAAAAAAACTTAATTGAGGAGGGACTTCTAAGAGAATTGGTACGGAGAGAAAACCATTATGAAAACATACCTGTGCACAATATAATTTTGTCTTTCGCTAGCAGCTTCACTGTTTCTGACACTTTGCCAAGACATTCTTCGGATAAGAATGGCGGATCTGCGACCACAAGATCAAAGTTCTGGTGGAAGGCAGGGTCCACCTGATGTGGATTATTATAGTCATAAAAGACAAAGTCTTGGCCGAACTTGTCAAATCGTGAGTCATACTCAAAGAGCACCGCATCACATGTTTCTGGCTTGATACGGAGCAGGGCCAGATATAAACTTGGGCAGCTTACACAGGCAATTCTGAAAACAAGAAAAATTTGCTTCTTAGAAAATACGCTGATTATAAACACATCAACACAATCTTTAAGCAACAAACTGACACTTGAAAGCAGATGAAAAACAGGCAAGGCTAAATACAGTTAGGTATTTCTAAATTACCACAAATATTTGGTTATGTTGTCTACAACCTTTAGATTTGTGTGTAGGCAAGTGTTATTAGGGAGTAAACCCCAACAGAAAATCCGGAGTGGAGCCCCAAAGGCACTCTGATGCAACCTTGCCATCATTCAAGGAGCTCGTGCAGCGGAGAGTGGGGAGGGAGGGAGGGAGGGAGCGGATGTGAGCAGCAACATATCAACATGACGTTTTTCATTTGCATATTTAAAATGTTCATTACTTATATACAATAATTGTAACCAGGGGCTTTTCCAACCTGTACTATATCTTGAATTTCCTTAACATTAATAATCATCTCATCATTAAGCTGCACATTACTGCAGTACATGACTACATGGGTTTTCAAAGAGCTTTTCTTGTGCTTCTGTAGTATTCTACTATTGTTTGCAATTTACAATTCCCTTGCTGGAAAGCAAGAGCCTTTGTTGGCAACAGTGAGATGACGTAAGCTCTCCTGGTTTGGCCACATCACTCGACATAACACCATTGTAAAAACTATCCTGCAAGGCACCCTGGAGGGAAAGAGAAGGTGGAGCCACCAGAGAAAAAACTGGCTGGAAAACATACAAGAGTGGAGACATCGAGACCTACCGACCCTGCTACGCACAGCAGAGGGCAGACAACGCTGGCGAGGACCGTGTGAATGGCACCCCTACGACTGTCCCAGTCAAGGGATGAAGAAGAAGTGAAGATGTGTTTATTTAAACTGCTGCTTGACTTCTCTGGGAAGCCACGTTGCACACACTGCACTTAGGTTATTCATTGTCTGGCTATTTATATAATTGCTGTTATCCATCTAAACAAGAGTGATGGATCCTTTAACAAATGTTATTCTCTAGCCTAAATTGACAACCTTTGCTTGGTGACATATTAAGGTCATTGGTGAAACTTGGGCAGTGTGGTATTCACCCAGAATTCTACCAAGGCCCCTGAATACAGAAGAGGGCAGGTATATGGATCTCACCTGCTAGCCATGCTCACTGCCTCAGTGGCCAGCACCTTCGCTGTTTCCTCCGTGTACCAGAACTGGCTCAGTTCCTGCAATCATATCGCATACATACTAATAAACAAGATAACACAGGGAAACACTCTTCTTACAAGTAGTTTCTTCTTACAAGGCATTCCACAGTAAAAATGAGTGAAATTTAAAACGAAACAAAAGTCACAGTTTTTGACCTATGTACCTATAAGAGTTACTAAAACATAACCATTTGTAACCACAATTAAGAATATCACAACAGTGGTTTACTAGGAAAACCTTCTTAATTTCATGGGCCATGCCATACTGTTAGATAACACTATGTCACGAGTGCTGGCAGGTATATGGAGTCACGAGTATATCTACCGTCTGACTTTTCACATTGTACATGATCACGAGAATGCCTAATCCTCTGGTTTTGATGTGCCATTGAACTTGGATTTTCCGAGAATATTGGCACCAATGAAGTCATTTTATTATTATTATGTCTCAGACTTTCTTTTAAAGAATGTATAAATTAAATGCTTCTTGAGGCAATGGTGGCAGCCTTAACTGGTGTCTGAAATCACGATATGTGTAGCTCATTTATGAAACAATAGCATAAGTTACAATCATATAATACTGTGAACATGTAATTCAACATATTTCTGTGTATATATGTATGTAATAAAAATAGGGCTATTTCAAATAAGAACATTATTTTGGGTCAGGGGCATTCCAACCAAGACCAGGCTTGATCGCTACCATAGGAGCCACCCTGTTTATAACATCCATTTATTTAAATAAAACTAACGTAAATGTTACTTTAATATATAGGAATATTTATAAAGTAGATTTATGGACAGGTAAATAAAAATTACCCAATCCTCAACAGGCATTTCTTGAGCCACCTCTTCCTCCTCCTGTTGGAGGAGGAGGTCGGAGACTCGACCCAGGTGCACTGCTCCCTGTTTCCTGTCAAACTCCAGCAACGCCTGCAGAGTGTCTGCTGACAACTCCGTCCCTAGACTGACACTGTCTTCACCCATCTCCATCACTACAAAATCTGCACTGCAATAAAAAGGTACATATTTACATAAAGGTAAAGCTACGTTCTTACATAGCGCGGCATCCAGTCCTTGGGACTTTTCAAAGTGCTTTACACTTCACCCTCTGGCAGACCTGTTCATTCCAATGCCATCTCAACTTCCCTGGGAAGCTTTCAGCCATGCTGCAATTTCTGCATGAAGACTATTCATTCACATATCGACCACTGTCTATAGCCAGGTGTGTGTTTATGAAGCTGTGTGAATTGGACCAATGCGGAGTAAACAAAATTGCCCAAGCTTCAAAACAGTATGCAGTGGATTCGAACCGGGTTCTCTCAATTGAGAGTCCGATGTTCTAACCCCTACCCCATCACGCCCTACAACAAACTCTCAAGTGCACTCAAGGGTGGTGCTTACATCAACACTGAAACATGCACTTACCGACTGCAGAATACACTTACTGACTGCAGAATACACTTACTGACTGCAGAATACATCACTTTGAAGGTCCTTCCTCAATTCAAGTTTTTTGTCATTTCATTGGACATAATTTAAAATGATTTTTGCCCAATTTGGTAAAAATTTTGCCCAAAAAAATTGCAAAAGTGGTCCGGCTCCATCTACGGCTCCAAAGGCAAAGTTATTCATACTTGTGTAAGTTTCCCAATCAAACAATCAGGAAAGTCAGTTCTTTCGATATTTTTTACATGCACATTTAGACTGTACTATTTTACACAGACTATTACTTAAACTGTTCACAGGTATGAACATCAATTAATTCTAATGGGCTAAATGAATTGATTTGAGGAGGGAGTTAAAAACATCTCTTCTGTTCTGAAATTACCTTCTACTAGTTCTAGTTCTACGTCTATTTACTAATTTAGTGACTGCGGAATACATCGGAAACTCTACCTTCAGAATATTCTCAAAATATATCTTTTCAGAACTGCATTTCCATCTTAAATCCTCGGAAGTCCCCTTGCCTTGCCTTGGCTCCCTTTCGTTAGTAGTGTCAAAAAATAACGCCTTACCACAGTAACGATTTAAATAATGCAACGACGTAATAAAATTGCAAAGAAATATAGATCCACGAAGCTTTATTCACTAAGGTGCTTAGGGACGTATTTATGACATTGTTTTTGAGATTGACGTTCTGGCACCTCAACACGCCGAACCACACGCGGCATGCTTGTGTATTTTGGAAATATTCGCCCGTCGAAAAGTGTCGTTGCACCAACGACGCATGTCAAGGGTTTAATGTTAGCTCTTGTGGCATATATTTCGATAATCACGCAACGTAGTAGCGCAGATGTATTGTGTCTATGCTACGTCATAAAATAAAACATTTAATTGAAAATGAATAAAGTACTAATCTCGCAATATTGTGTAAATTAGAGGGGACAACATTTCGATGGTGAAATAAGTAGAAGATATCCTCGATTTGACGTCATTGACAGGGAATCCCCATAGAAACCACTTTGTATATAGCTTGGATCGTAGTGGTTAAAACAGTTCTAGTCACACTAATGGGCCTAATATTCATCATTATGGCTACTGTTTTGGTAAGTTTGATTACATATTTACCCAGCATAGTGTGCACTACAAAAATATAAAATTGGTGAATGAATATACAACTTAACGAAGTTATTTACACTTCAAAACTAGCATATCTGGACGTTCTACGACCCGCACTCCGGAAGCCCATTCACAAAATGTTCTATCTGATCGATTTTTCTACAAAATATGTAGTGCCTCTCGCAGTTGTGGGACCCTTTGGATCTTGTGATGTGCCCCTAGACCAGCCCATACAATTAGAATTAGACCCCAAGGCCAAGGGCCCCCATATATATATATATATATATATATATATATATATATATATATATATATATATATATATATATATATATATATATATATATATATATATATATATATATATATATATATATATATATATATATATATATATATATATATATATATATATATATATATATATGCAAGGGGTTACCGCCCTGCACCCTGGGGCCTGGGCCTCGCTCCGCGCACCCTGGCCATTGCCATTGTGCTCCACGGTGCTGTTATACTCGCACGACGGCTGCAGCCTCCAGCTCAGGCTCCGGTATCAATGCAAAACGATGTTTGCCCCCCCCCTCCCACCACCACCACCACCACACACACACACACGCGCGCGCGCGCCCACACAGGGAAGACTCAATCAGCCTATTATGTACACCAAATGATGATACGCGTACACACGGATATGAGATATGTCACATTGATTCTAACGGGGTGCCAACATTTTCACCCCCACCCCCTGGCATTTGACTACATAGAAGTGCACACCTGTATTTTAAGACAAAACCCACGATGTAGCAATACACATTCACATCGTTCTAATATTGTACACATTAAATTTACGCTATGCAACCATTAGGTAAAATTATTGTGTTCCCGATAGATCAAGTAGTGAGTAGTAAGTCATTGACCAACCTGAGATACATATATCGTAGCTTCATAGTTTGCATTTGCATTACCAGCATACGCTAACCACTTAGTGTTATTTCAATATCTACTTGTCATCATGTTTGAACACCAATTTCAAGCACCACAGTCATTGTTGCTTTGCATCGTACTGGGATTGTTGACTTGACAAAATCAAATGTATCTGATTTGCAAAACATTGATATCCCGTATTCAGAGCCATGCACATAACCCATTCATTGGTCACATACATTAACTTCGGTTGGCCACACCTTTCTTTCAACGTCATTTTCTTGCCCCACCCCCCATTGGTCCTTTGCGGGGTGGGACCTTTCAATGTCTCTCTTAACACTATCCAGCCATCTTAATTTCGATCTTCCTCTTCTCTTACTGCTTTCTTCTGTTTTCCATGCTCTAATAATGTTGTCAATCTTTCCTCACAAGTTCTCTTTATGTGCACTGTCATCGCCGTCTGCTCGCCGCTACCTTCATCCTCACTGTCATCGCCGTCTGCTCCCTACTACCTTCATCCTCACTGTCATCGCCGTCTGCTCCCTACTACCTTCATCCTCACTGTCATCGCCGTCTGCTCCTTACTACCTTCATCATCACTGTCATCGCCGTCTGCTCCCCACTACCTTCATCCTCACTGTCATCGCCGTCTGCTCCCCACTACCTTCATCCTCACTATCATCGCCGTCTGCTCCCCACTACCTTCATCCTCACTGTCATCGCCGTCTGCTCGCCACTACCTTCATCCTCACTGTCATCGCCGTCTGCTCGCCACTACCTCCATCCTCACTGTCATCGCCGTCTGTTCCCCACTACCTTCATCCTCACTGTCATCGCCGTCTGCTCCCCACTACCTTCATCCTCACTGTCATCGCCGTCTGCTCGCCACTACCTTCATCCTCACTGTCATCGCCGTCTGCTCCCCACTACCTTCATCCTCACTGTCATCGCCGTCTGCTCCCCACTACCTTCATCCTCATGTGTTTCTTAATTCCCATCTCTTCTCTCAACCCTCATCTTCCTTCCGTCTTCTCATTTCTCTTTACATCTTCTCCTAATCCAGTAGTTATCTACTGCCTGTGGCTTCTGCTGCCGTCTCTCTGTCAGTGCAAGTGTTCGCAATCCAAATACACAAGCTGGTACCACGCTGGCTTCCAACATTTCCCCTTTAGCTGTTTCTTCAATGTTCTGTCCCAAACAATACCTTCCACCCTCATCCATGTTGCTGCTCCTGCTTGCAAACCCGATATGTACCTCTTTGCACCTCCCACCCTTCCATCATCATCATCATTATTATCCGCTGATATTTGCACTGTATCGTTCTTATGAGATCTTCATACTTCATTTGTCCACGCCTTGATGTTATCTGTCCATGTGGCTCTTGTTCCTTCCATGCCCCATTTAGCCTCCATCATCCCTCCAATATTTCCCGTTGCATTCCTTCCTGTCTGATGATGTGTCCCAGATATGTCAGTTTGTGTCGTTGAATTTTGTTGAAGAGTTGCATTTTTCTGGTCCGATTTAGTCCTTCTATGTTTGTGACATGTTCAGTCCAGCATATGCGTTGTATTCTTCTCGTAAAGACACCGCGTCTCTTTCTTTAGGTACACCTACCACGTCTCTTTCTTTAGATACACCTACCACGTCTCTTTCTTTAAGTACACCTACCACTTCTCTTTCTTTAGGTACACCTACCGCGTCTCTTTCTTTAGATACACCTACCACGTCTCTTTCTTTAGGTACATCTACCACGTCTCTTTCTTTAAGTACATGTACCACTTCTCGATTTTTTTGTACATCTACCACATCTCTTTCTTTAGGCACATCTACCACATCTCTGCTTTTAGGTACATCTACCACGTCTCTTTCTTTAGGCACATCTACCACATCTCTGTTTTTAGGTACATATACCACGTTTCTTTCTTTAGGTACATGTACCACTTCTCTATTTTTATGTACATCTACCACATCTATTTCTTTAAGTACATCTATCACATCTATGTTTTAGGTACATCTACCACGTATCTTTCTTTAAGTACATCTACCACGCCTCTTTCTTTAGGTACATCTACCACGTCTCTATTTTTAAGTACATCTACCACGTCTCTATTTTTAGGTACATCTACCACGCCTCTTTCTTTAGGTACATCTACCACGTCTCTATTTTTAAGTACATCTACCACGTCTCTATTTTTAGGTACATCTACCACGCCTCTTTCTTTAGGTACATCTACCACGTCTCTATTTTAGGTACATCTACCACGTCTCTTTCTTTAGACACATCTACCACACCTGTCTTTAGGTACATCTACCACGTCACTGTCTTTAAGCACATCTACACATAATATTAAATGATTGAGCCTGTTCTCTGTCAATGTATACCTCAGATAGTTTTTCACACACATGAGATGTGTACAAACTTGTTTGACAATGGTAGTTACGCGATCTCCTCTTTCCTCTCAGTCAGTACCGCTTCTTAAACAAATATATTGGCTCCCTGTCTTATATAACATTATTTTAATATTTGCACAACCTATCAAGCACTTTCATCCAAGCAACCAGCATATTTACATTCACTGCTCACTCCTGCAAGACAGCCGAGAGAGCTTCGATCATCTAGTTCTAATCCACTTTCCGTTCCCTGTGTTAAAACAAACGTCGGAACTAGATGTTTCTCAGTTGTCGCACCAACTCTGTGAACCTCGCTCCCTTTTAGCGTTAAGTCGGCAGAAAATATAATAACATTTAGTCGTCAACTACAAAAAAAACACCTGTTTAAACTTGTTTATTCCCCATAGCTCATCGCCGCACCGATCCAACTGCGTTTCGTGGAGCGATGTACTCAGACTATCAGCACGCTGGAACAAACACTGACCAACTGCACTTTTGTTTTGGGGCGCTATTGAGTTTGGGTTTCCCGAGGATTGTTTTGCTGGCTTTGGTGGGTGACCTCAACACGGGGTGTTATTTGCTCCAGGAACCAGCAGACACTGTGTTTGACTTGAACGTTGGTGCGCAATCTTGCGGCAACAACGTCAGATCCGGAGAATATAGTAAATTGCTCAAACCCTGATCCACATTCCTGTCCTCTTGCATCTTGGAGAAGATTAAAAACATTAAACTGCTTGATTGGACGTGTCTATTGTTGACATGATTACAACGTTGTTTGATTGAACGTGTTTCTTGTTGACACGATCACAACGTTGTTTGCTGAACATGTCTATTGTTGACACGATCACAGCGTTGTTTGCTTGAACGTGTGTATTGTTGACACGATCACGACGTTGTTTGATTGAACGTGTATATTGTTAACATGATCACAACGTTGTTCGATTGAACGTGTTTCTTGTTGACACGATCACAACGTTGTTTGCTGAACGTGTCTATTGTTGACACGATCATAACGTTGTTTGCTTGAACGTGTCTATTGTTGACACGATCACAACGTTGTTCGATTAAACGTGTCTATTGTTGACATGATCACAACGTTGTTTGATTGAACGTGTTTCTTGTTGACACGATCACAACGTTGTTTGCTGAACATGTCTATTGTTGACACGATCACAGCGTTGTTTGCTTGAACGTGTCTATTGTTGACACGATCACAACATTGTTTGATTAAACGTGTCTATTGTTGACATGATCACAACGTTGTTTGATTGAACGTGTTTCTTATTGACACGATCACAACGTTGTTTGCTTGAACGTGTCTATTGTTGACGCGATCACAACGTTGTTTGATTGAACATGTCTATTGTTGACACGATCACGACGTTGTTTGATTGAACGCGTCTATTGTTGACACGATCACGACGTTGTTTGATTGAACGTGTCTATTGTTGACAAGATCACGACGTTGTTTGATTGAACGCGTCTATTGTTGACACGATCACAACGTTGTTTGATTGAACGTGTCTATTGTTGACACGATCACAACGTTGTTTGATTGAACGTGTTTATTGTTGACGCGATCACAGCGTTGTTTGATTGAACGTGTCTATTGTTGACACGATCACGACGTTGTTTGATTGAACGTGTCTATTGTTGACACGATCACGACGTTGTTTGATTGAACGTGTCTATTGTTGACAAGATCACGACGTTGTTTGATTGAACGCGTCTATTGTTGACACGATCACAACGTTGTTTGATTGAACGTGTCTATTGTTGACACGATCACAACGTTGTTTGATTGAACGTGTCTATGGTTGACACGATCACAACGTTGTTTGATTGAACGTGTCTATTGTTGACACGATCACAACGTTGTTTGATTGAACGTGTTTATTGTTGACGCGATCACAGCGTTGTTTGATTGAACGTGTCTATTGTTGACACGATCACGACGTTGTTTGATTGAACGTGTCTGTTGTTGACAAGATCACGACGTTGTTTGATTGAACGCGTCTATTGTTGACACGATCACAACGTTGTTTGATTGAACGTGTATATTGTTGACACGATCACAACGTTGTTTGATTGAACGTGTCTGTTGTTGACATGATCACAACATTGTTTGATTGAATGTGTCTGTGGTTGACATGACCACAGCATTGTTTGATTGAATGTGTCTGTTGTTGACATGATCACAACATTGTTTGATTGAACGTGTCTGTGGTTGACATGACCACAGCATTGTTTGATTGAATGTGTCTGTTGTTGACATGATCACAACATTGTTTGATTGAACGTGTCTGTGGTTGACATGACCACATCATTGTTTGATTGAACGTGTCTGTTGTTGACATGATCACAACATTGTTTGATTGAATGTGTCTGTGGTTGACATGAACACAACATTGTTTGATTGAATGTGTCTGTGGTTGACATGACCACAGCATTGTTTGATTGAACGTGTCTGTTGTTGACATGATCACAACATTGTTTGATTGAATGTGTCTGTGGTTGACATGACCACAGCATTGTTTGATTGAATGTGTCTGTTGTTGACATGATCACAACGTTGTTTGATTGAACGTGTTTATTGTTGACGCGATCACAGCGTTGTTTGATTGAACGTGTCTATTGTTGACACAATCACAACGTTGTTTGATTGAACGTGTCTATTGTTGACATGACCACAGCATTGTTTGATTGAACGTGTCTGTTGTTGACATGATCACAACATTGTTTGATTGAATGTATCTGTGGTTGACATGAACACAACATTGTTTGATTGAATGTGTCTGTGGTTGACATGACCACAGCATTGTTTGATTGAACGTGTCTGTTGTTGACATGATCACAACATTGTTTGAGTGAATGTGTCTGTGGTTGACATGACCACAGCATTGTTTGATTGAACGTGTCTGTTGTTGACATGATCACAACATTGTTTGATTGAATGTGTCTGTGGTTGACATGACCACAGCATTGTTTGATTGAATGTGTCTGTTGTTGACATGATCACAACATTGTTTGATTGAACGTGTCTGTTGTTGACATGACCACAACATTGTTTGATTGAACGTGTCTGTTGTTGACATGACCACAACATTGTTTGATTGAACGTGTCTGTTGTTGACATGACCACAACATTGTTTGATTGAACGTGTCTGTGGTTGACAGGATAACAAGATATGGGGCCCCATTGCACGTGTTTCTGTATGTATCCCCTCCGGCGTGTTGGGACCTTGTGGTAGAACAGAATCCACTTCCAACACCGCCTGCGCTCTGCTTAGACGTAGAAGTGCATACATATGACTGTTTACCACAGCAAAGGGCACGATCACCTTTCAGAAAAGGCTATGGTCATCATAATTGTCCATGCAGCGAATAGTCAGTCATATCAGCTATTTTTATGCGTGGGTTGTTGAAACTGGCAGACGTGGAGCGTTGTACTCAGATTATCAGCATACTGGAGCAAACACTGACCAAACAAGATTGTAACGTGATGTGGAGTGTTACTGTATTGACAATGTAGAGAATCATTGGTCTGTGTTGCTATTACAGTGGCGTAATTGTTCACACATGTTCACGCAAGATGGGAATTAAATGTGATCAATATAGCGAGGATATTAATTATCCACAACTCTCCCAATAATCCGCAGACAGCGACAAGTGTCGATATCATCAGACATGACGCGTTTCGCGGGGAACGTAGAGCAGAACCGATTAGCACACATATATACACACATCAAGAGCTAGTACAGACAGAAGGAAGACAGCCACAATGCCATTGAAACAAATACAAATCTCTATGATGTCCAAGTTTACCTGAACGCAAACATGGCAGCCCCGTTTATTTCCAAAGTGTGTCCACTGCATAAACTCTACGTAACAACATTGCATCTCTGATTAAACTGATGCGTAATTAACAGTGCCGAGAATTGTTGTTCAGCAATCGATACGGATGTAGCTTGTGAAGGATTTAGCCGACTTGTCGACAAATACTGCTAAGTGTTATGTTTCGCAACAAATGCACACATTTGAAAATCAACCCGGCTTAACAGTGAACAGCGGTTGTCGGCTAACAATAGAAGCGTCGGCGTGGCGCGTTGTATGACGAATCGATACATTCACTCTGCTTCAATCAGTGCTATGTTGACATTCAAGAGTTTTCAAGTTGCATGCTATGCGAGAGCCGGATTAGGATTTATAAATATCCCCCGTCTGAGAGACGTTCGGAGTAAACGCAGATACGCTGCATGGGGCCTCGCTGCGCAGTGAGGGAGAGGCGGACGTGCTACCGAGGTAACTAGGGGTTCGATCATCCTGCTCACATTCGAAGTGTAAGAATTTCGTTCATTCCCGTTTGCCTCAATGCACAGACTGGTACACGGCAGTACTTAGACAATTGTGTGAATTTGTTTTCGCAGTAAGTGTATTTGTGGTGTGATTGCATGCTTTTGAATGAAGTTGACCTCCGCGACAACACGTTTATTATCTGCATAATATTGCAATTTATCACCTACACTGTGTATGCAGCGTTGGTTAGTCTACCAATGCATACCGCACTACCTAAAACCATTACGTTAATAGGCCAGTTTACACGTGCGATTAATTGTCCGATTCGTCGGGCGATACTCAAGTCTCAAGTAGTTATACTCCAAACAGCCCAATCTTGAACTAACGCAGGAGTTTTGCCCAACGGCTTTTAGTGTCTCTTCCGAAAGACACGGGCAAAGTGGGGTGAACGAAATTGCCCAAGCTTCGGTGGAGGTGGAATCGAACCACCGTCCTCTCGATCGACAGGCGGGTGCTGTAACCATTAGACCACCGCTCCCCACACAATGTTACCTGACTGATCAGACAATTAATCGCACATGTAAACACCCTCGCGACACCGAATAGCGATGCCAATGTATGGCTACGGTTGTGCCTGTGGAATTGGAGCTGGATTCAATTCGGCCGAATGTTCCCGAGTTGAATTCCTTGTTTGATCTGTCTGTTCCAGCGAGCGCGATGTCTTGTTTGATCTGTTCCAGCGAGCGCGATGTCTTGTTTGATCTGTTCCAGCGAGCGCGATGTCTTGTTTGATCTGTTCCAGCGAGCGCGATGTCTTGTTTGATCTGTTCCAGTGAGCGCGATGTCTTGTTTGATCTGTTCCAGCGAGCGCGATGTCTTGTTTGATCTGTTCCAGTGAGCGCGATGTCTTGTTTGATCTGTTCCAGCGAGCGCGATGTCTTGTTTGATCTGTTCCAGTGAGCGCGATGTCTTGTTTGATCTGTTCCAGTGAGCGCGATGTCTTGTTTGATCTGTTCCAGCGAGCGCGATGTCTTGTTTGATCTGTTCCAGCGAGCGCGATGTCTTGTTTGATCTGTTCCAGCGAGCGCGATGTCTTGTTTGATCTGTTCCAGTGAGCGCGATGTCTTGTTTGATCTGTTCCAGCGAGCGCGATGTCTTGTTTGATCTGTTCCAGCGAGCGCGATGTCTTGTTTGATCTGTTCCAGCGAGCGCGATGTCTTGTTTGATCTGTTCCAGCGAGCGCGATGTCTTGTTTGATCTGTTCCAGTGAGCGCGATGTCTTGTTTGATCTGTTCCAGCGAGCGCGATGTCTTGTTTGATCTGTTCCAGTGAGCGCGATGTCTTGTTTGATCTGTTCCAGTGAGCGCGATGTCTTGTTTGATCTGTTCCAGCGAGCGCGATGTCTTGTTTGATCTGTTCCAGTGAGCGCGATGTCTTGTTTGATCTGTTCCAGTGAGCGCGATGTCTTGTTTGATCTGTTCCAGTGAGCGCGATGTCTTGTTTGATCTGTTCCAGCGAGCGCGATGTCTCCACTTGCTCACATAGAGGCTGCTGTTTTACCGCTTTCCCAACATCCTCACGTATCACCCGCCGGTTTCCCACTCCCGCACAGTGCACCGACCATCCGTAAGACAGTGGCGGGGCGATCATGAAAAGGAAAAAGTACCACTGACTTACTGGTGCTCAAGCAGACGACTTCCGGCGTGACAGCGCACTGGGAGTAGCAGTGAGGAAATCGAGACACCCAACAGTCATGAACGTGACAGTAACGCTGCAGGTTCGTGACATAGGCACAAACTCACTATTTAAAGCTTTGTTACACACGCGTTCTGTTTGCAGTGTTTACAAATAATATATTACATTAATAGGGAAAGTATTATTATTGCCTAGCAACCAGATCCGTGAAGCTAACAAACATGACGTTCTGTCGTATTTTTCGTTGCATTTATGATCCAAACATTTGTTTTTGCGACAAAAACAAAGGGCAAATTTGTTTAAATGAAAACAGTATGTATTTGATCTTACAGATGTAAGTCGCCCAGTTATTGTCATTTGTATTATTATGTAAATATTATTATTATGTAAACATTATTTTTATGTAAACATGGTTACAATCACGATTGACGTCAGACTCTGTATCTGACAATTGTTTGTTGAGTCAGACGCTCGCGATACGGACGGAATTAGTTATTTATTTCATGGCGCGGCCACTGCGTTCGAAATGGTGCGTACGATGACGACGGAACTATTGTTTGCTTTTTACTGTGGTTATTGCTGGTAAAATTTACGATTTGAAACAATTGACGGATCCAAATTCTTTCGTCATAATCCTAATTATGAACGTGACCTCGTCAAGCTTCGCCTTAGTGGCATACATCCACCAGATCAATCTTCCCCACACATGGCCTACTGTTCACGCTGAAACAACTTTGCCCTTTGTTTTTGTCGCAAAGACAAATGTTTGGTTGGGCCATAAATGCAACGGAAAGTACAACGGAAAACCTGAGAGCGTTGATCATGCTTGTTAGCTTGACAGACCTACTTGACAGACCTACTTGACAGACCTACTTGCTAGGCAAATAGCAACTATCAGTTGTACGATAATACATCGTATGCTAACACACAAAGTTCAGGTATAATTACACAATTATTTTTTTTTTAAATAAATAAAGCGCATAAATTGCACACTTTTACAATGACACCTCTGATTGAAATAAATTACAGTGAATACATGTAGCTTTGTAATGGAAATTAGACACAATTACAACTGCAACTGAACCCAGCCATCACTAGTAATGTGGTTGGTTGCGGGTTGACCAACTACTCGTCCAGCTGGCGCGGTCTATGCGTAGTCGAGCATGCGTAATATTGAGCCCGAGTAATATTGGCCACGTTCGCGGCGTCGCATGCAGGGCCAGCTGCTGACTGAAAGAATGACGCTCGAAGTATCGAGCTATGTAATGCTTAATGCGAGCACCGCGTGGTGCGTGTTGTACGATGTTGATGGCGTTACGGCTGTCGACAGGCGAGCGACGACACAGTGCCCGACTTCATGAAGGCGAGTCGCCGGCCGCGCGGCAAGATCAGCGTCTTCAAGGAGATGGACGAGACGCCGTCGCGCTTCTCCGGCAATCTATGCCCAGTCAACCTGGAGGAGCAGAAGAAGCGCTTCCTGCAGTTCGGCATCGCGCCTAAATTCGTGCTACGGCGCTCGCAGCAGCAGGACGGCAAGACGGAGGAAGTGTGGCAGGCTAAGAACCTAATTCGCTTCGACTACTTCGGCGAGGCGAAGGCCGTGCTCGACACGGTCCGGCAGAAGTACGGAGATGGCCCGGAGTACCTCAACTTCGCGTTCGGCAACCCCATCAACTACGTGCAGGCGTCCGAGGTACTCGCCGAGTACCTGCGAGAGAACAACGCCGAGGGAGAGATGGTCATCTACTGGACGCCAGAGCTTACCTGCAGGTATGAGATGAGTGTTTGTATTCTCGAAAGCTGCGTCATCGCTTCGTCATCGTTAGATAAACGCACACTCATATGCACGAACGCACGCGCAACTCTCCATCTCTCTCACTCTCTTTCCATTTCCGCTCTCCCTCTCTTCCTTTGTCTGTCCCTCCCTCGCTCCCTCTCCTATCTCGCTCTTCCTCCCTCTTTAATTTCTCTCTCTGTCCACCCCCTCCCTCTCTCCTCTCTCTGTAACCTCTCTATCTTGCTCTGTTTGCCCGCCAAGTACAAGCGGGGTCTGTTTTCAATGCCCGTGTATGGCGGCTGCCCCATTATAAACATATGAAACATTTCGTCAAATAACGTTTGCGCCGCGTAGATCGTTTCTTATACCATCTGGTGTTTGCATCCAGTGCCCGTATGATGTGGCACGGACCAAGTCAGAAGTACAACAAGCCAGAGGCACGCAAGTTCTCGCTCATCCTCAACAGCAGTAACAGCGAGAACGTCTTCCTGCGAGAGTACGGCATCCGTTGTCTTGCCGACCACGAGATCGGCACTCACTTTGTATCCTATTTGTTGGCCAGTTCCCTGCCGACCGTGTGACGTCACTTTTAAGGCAGCGAGGCTCACACATTCTGGTATTTGGTACAGTTGTTTGGTCGAGGGCTACCACCGTAACGTGTGTGAAATAATACAACTACAAGTGTATTAAATAAATACCGATCGCCCTACCGAATGTGTAAAGAGAACGGGTTCATGACTTACCTATGGAGTGCCCTATGTAAGACACATAGGAAGACTGAAACAAAGGAGACATTGACAGAGGCATTACCTTTAAAACAACAGTCAAATTCTTGCAGTTTTAAGGTGGCACCCAGCGGGCTATTTGCATTAAATCTTGCAAGCATGTAGGGTTTATATCATTGGGTAGAGAACCAACGTAGCTTTCTGGGTGCCTATTTCTGCATTATCTGCCATATTTTCGATTTTATTGCGCACGTGAGAGCAGGATTTAAACCATATTTGTGAACTAGAGAAGTCACGTATGCATACCAACGTCTGACATCTCTAATGATATTAATCAACGACAGGCATGGCTTATTCGAATTCGTTACGCTACCGCACATGATCCCAGTGTCGTATGACCAACTCTAGTGTCCATAGAAGCCACGAGTTACAAGGATGCTGCCTATATTGATTAGTTTATCGTAAGGCGTGAAAAATGCGCGGCTACCTTTAGAACAACGGATTCGCCATGTACTGAGTGAATAACGAAATACACACGATGCACACTTTATCATCACCGGTTATTTGCTTAACTCTGTTACACAAAAAACCATATTATGACATTGTAAAAATAACCTTCAAATTCAACTCAGTTTATGCTTGTACAATTGATCACCTGTGTGTAATTACGACACAAGTATGTCTCAATAACAGCGCTAATTTCGAATTCATATACTAAGTGAGTGAAGGTCTAGAAGACACTGACTCGCAATCTCCATCCACCTCCCCTCGATGGGACGCGGTGGCGCAACGGTTAAAACATCCGACTTTCAATCGCGATAAACCAGATTCGAATCCTCTTGCTGCCGTTTCGAAGCTTTGGTAATTTCGTTCACCCGACGTTGCCACAGTTCACTCATATGTATAAATGAGTATCTGGCTGTAGACAGAGGTTGATATAATATGTAAACGAACAGTCTTCGTGTAGTAATTGCAGTGTGGCTGAATAGTTCCAAGAGAAGTCGAAATGGAGTTGGAATGAACACGTCCGCCAGGGGGTGTAGAGTAAAGCGCTTTCAACAGTCCCGAAGACTGGATAGTGCGCTAAATACGAACATACATTTTTACCCTTAACTCGACGCTACAGTTCCGTATGGTGAACGACGGACTGCAGCCTTGGTTCTCCGACCGCAAGAAGTTCGGTCTGCGAGGGATGAAGACGAGAGAATCGGTGGCGTCGGAGGAAGGCCTGGCTGCCGTCAACACCGTCCTCAACGCCAAGTGCAAGTACCTCTGGAGCGCCGCGCTCGTCTACTGTACGTAGGTTACAGAATGGCGACCACTCGGTGTCACAGCGATATACTGAACAACAAAAGAAACCCAACTATTTTAAACCTGAACAAAACTCATGGTTTTGGCTAAAAAAGTTTATAAAAACTATGCATTTGCAAATACAATTAAGAAAAT
The DNA here is from genome assembly GCA_963662155.1 of Lamellibrachia columna. Lineage (NCBI taxonomy): Eukaryota > Metazoa > Annelida > Polychaeta > Sabellida > Siboglinidae > Lamellibrachia > Lamellibrachia columna. The sequence continues at coordinate 48,382,857 of OY759270.1, forward strand.
CACGCTGGTGGTTTTCTCAGAAGTTGTTCTAAAAGTGGGAGATTCTTGTCAAATTTGAATTATCCTGGCGGCTGACATGTTAACCAGCGCGACCAATAAGCGCCTGGCAATTCTAAGATATCAGCGAAGCTAGACTTCTGTCGTAACACACCAAGAGCCGGCGGGTATATACAGAAGCAACGCAAACTCTCAATCAAACAAGCTGTTAGAACGGGATTTAGTACGTTTAGTAAACAAAATCCAAAATATGTTGCATATGTTGAATTTAGACGCAGGGTAGCACGGCCATATCCTATTAGTTTAGACGCAGGGTAGCACGGCCATCTCCTATTAGTTTAGACGCAGGGTAGCACGGCCATATCCTATTAGTTTAGACGCAGGGTAGCACGGCCATCTCCTATTAGTTTAGACGCAGGGTAGCACGGCCATATCCTATTAGTTTAGACGCAGGGTAGCACGGCCATCTCCTATTAGTTTAGACGCAGGGTAGCACGGCCATATCCTATTAGTTTAGACGCAGGGTAGCACGGCCATCTCCTATTAGTTTAGACGCAGGGTAGCACGGCCATATCCTATTAGTTTAGACGCAGGGTAGCACGGCCATATCCTATTAGTTTAGACGCAGGGTAGCACGGCCATATCCTATTAGTTTAGACGCAGGGTAGCACGGCCATCTCCTATTGGCAAGTATATGACTAGGTATTTACAAATATATTTTTATTTAATCAGCGAATATTGCCAGACGTATGGTTATCTAACAGTATGGCGCGGCCCATGAAATTAAGATATTGTGTGTTTAATAAGGTATTCTTAGTAAACCACCGGCGTATTATTGATTGTTGTTGCAAATGGACTTTTGTTAACGCTGCATGACACAATTAGATGTGTGTCTTTGCTAAATCTAAAATCTCACGCGGAGTTTGTTTGTTCCCGATGATGTTCCGGTGGTATCATTGGTGCTAATGAACCTATCCATCAGATAGACGCGATAACTATGGCGGTCTTGTCTTGCATAGATCACCTGAGGTCGTCCAATTCGTGGCCGGTCACTTGTGGCTCCACTGGCAGTTGTGACAAGTATTGCACTGATAGCACTAGTGTTGGGATTTCCTGTTATTAGTATTGACCGAATGAGCAATGTACAACCGTCAAATTTTGCCCGCAGCGTTTGCACGTGCATCCCACTTGCACGCAAGCCCCGAACTATCCGGGCTGGACAAAGGTTCGGCGATTTTACTGTTTCGATACAAAACATATATTGAAATATTCACGTTTCTTTTGTTGCTCGGAAGACAATATTTCTCTACGTTGCAGGTATTTTGTGCTTTACGTCATCGCTTACTTTACGTCAGTAAAATCAGAGATATGTCTGTATCAGAAGTTATTGATATATCTGGAATAATTAGATTAGAACAATGTTTGGTAATAATTTTGTTTTTGCATAATCCACACCCATCGAAAAGTACTGTTGCAATGTGTACGTGCTTGCAGACACTGCGTGCATGGCGGTCAATCTGACCTTCCAAGACCTCTACGACCACCTGGAGCACTACGTGAGCGACCGTGAGCTGCGATGGAAGCACGTGATGAGGGTGAAGCGGGTCTTGTCCGACGCCAGTCTGGTTGGGGGCAGCGGTCACGACCAGTGCTACTTCGAAGGTGTGTCTTCCCCTCATCTTCCGTACGTTATATTCAGATATTTACTTCCTCCTTTATGAAGGGGGTGATGCCGACTAGTTATTGTACTGCTGCACTGCTTTGTTGTCATTTTCCACTGCTCCCTATCGGCAGCTCTTTTCCTCCACGTTTCACCCTCATCATTAAAATGACCATCATTAAAATGACCATCATTAAAATGACCATCATTAAAATGACCATCATTAAAATGACACGCAAGTAAATAACTCTAAATAACTACCTTTGTGGGTTATTTAATACATCGCCAATCGGTAGATCAGAGGCGAAGGAACACAGAAAGAGGCGAGTGGACCTCGGCGCCTTGGAGGAGATACTGCCAGATTGCCGTCAAAGTACATAGGTGTTGGCAACATGACACGTTCGCAAGTTGAAAACACGTGAATGCTGGTATATAACTGACTGACGTTGGTTGGTAATATGGGTTAATGGTAAAATCTATGCATTTGTCACGCGATGGTAACCACATTTTAAACAGAAACCGAGCCGTCATATTCGAACGTGAAAATGGGGACGCCATATTCATTTAACAGAATGTGACTGAACAGGATGCTACTAAATATAATGTTACTGGAGAGAATGTTCAAACTTGAAACATCGATCTGAGTAGAGACGTATGTGCAAGCGATTCAAGAATCTTTGTACCAAGCTCAAGGCTTCTCTGGGTTGGTCGCAACATTAACAATGCAAACAAACTTGATGTTGCATTTGTTTGTGGAGAGCTAGAATTGATCTATTTTAATTCGTGAACCGCACGTCGCCGCTCCTCAACACGGCGACGATGCCTGACATAGAACTGATCCTATTTTGAAGCGACGTCGCATGTGACATGACAAGGCTTTGACCTTTTCTAATTACGTAGACATCGCTTCGTTGCAGCGACGATATCGCCTCATTGTAAACCCAGCTTAGTGACATATCAGTGCAGAGTTCTGAGTTGTGGAATAAGGAGGAAGACAAAAACGTTATTAATGTTCAAATGATCCATCGTGAAATATGTTATTCGATATATATATATATATATATATATATATATATATATATATATATATATATATATATATATATATATATATGTATGTATGTATGTATGTATGTATGTATGTGTATATATATGTATATATATATATATATATATATATATATATATATATATATATATATATATATATATATATATATATATATATATATATATATATATATATATATATATATATATATATATATATATATATATATATATATATACAAAACACAATTGTTTCAGTTTTCATCATATATATATATATATATATATATATATATATATATATATATATATATATATATATATATATATATATATATATATATATATATGATGAAAACTGAAACAATTGTGTTTTGTGTGTCTCCAGGCGCAGTGCATATCCTCCGGCACATCGACAGCATAGACTTCGCGGTGCTTTACTCGGGCAAGATATGTCTGGACGAGATCAACCGAGTTCACCGCCTGTGTCGCCTCGACTGTATCCGCATGCCGTCCTTTATGCGCGACATGGTCAAGTACCGTCGTCGTCTCACACAGATCGCCGTCATCAACGGTCTCATCCCACGCCCATCCACCATCCGAGCCCAACCATCCCTCAAACGCCTGAATCTATCCAAGCAACAGCCGCCCGCTCCAGTGAAGTCAGAACCGCTGGCGCCGTCACCACCTGCCAAGAGAGGATTGTCGAGAACGTCTTTCGGTGGTCAAAGCAACGTGTCCACGTGTGTGTCGAACTCAGTAGACGCTAGGTGGCGTTCACAATTGTCGATATTTACCTATTCGCAAAAAGCGTACTATTTAACGGCCCCCCTCCCCCGAATTAGTACTTTAAAATATTGATAATTTTGTCGGATTGCAAAATATATAAATGTAACAATGTTATGACACAGTACACTATATATGACATACCATACTTACCATTAGAATATGTTTATAAACATTTATCTCCAATAGTTATGTTAAAGCTTTGTGTTTGTATAACAACTTCATGGTGTTATATTGACAATTGTTTTCCACGAAGTTGTGAATTTCCAAGATGTCGGACCTCCCCGTGTAATATGCTTTGTGCGAATATATAAATGTCGACCACTGTGAAAGGCCTCTTACAAAGTAATACAGTAATACCTCGTTAGTCTATTCTTCGATAATCCGTTTTATTTAGTAATCCGCACCTCTTAACTCGACAGTGTAACTTTCCACATTATTCCGTGATTCACTAATCCACACGCGCTTCGTTAATCCAGCAAAACCCTTCGGAACCAAAGTTTGCGGATAAACGATATTCCAACGTACATACGTTTAACAATTTAGATTAATGTCGCCTGGCATATTGGAGACCGCCACCACTAATACCATCATCATAATCATCATCATAATCATCATCACCACCGTTATCCGATTGCATCATCACAACCACCATTACAATCACCACAACCATCATCATCATCACCACCATCATCTGATGGCACCATCATCATAACCATCACTGGATGGCACCATCACCACCACCACCACCATTATAATTATCATCATCAGCACCAACGTCATTATAACCATCACCACTACCATCATCGTCATCACCACCACTACAATCACCATCATCAACGTCACCATCACAACAATTCATTCCACAACATTCAAAACAATTCATTACATCGTAATTACAATGTCACAAGAGAGCACTGCCTGTGGTATCGTAATGTTAATACAATAATCATAAGCAATAATTTCATTTCGTTACCACCAGAGACCGACCGCGTTTCACACGGCCTCAACAGCGACCTCTGGTGGCTGACAGCGGCTCGGCGCCAGAGACGGTCACGTTAAGTTCCCGTGCTACGAGAGTGCGCTCTGCAAAACTGCGGCGCGCAGCAGCGTTTGCATCGGACCCGAAGGAACAGCCACCCCGGGTCCCGTCGAGACGGCGACTGCGCAGAAAACATGTAGACGGCAGGTCGAGTAGACGGCGCCCCACCAAGGTATACATGTGCAATGTTGTGACCGTCAGGTGGTGTCACCTACTGTTTGTAGTAGTCTGGTAGGCAACTATTTCGGTACTCAGTATACAACGTTATGGTTTATTTTATTTCACGAAAACCGAACAATACATTGGTCAAAAAATGCAACTGTTGCTGTAATATTGAGCTGTCTATGAAATTGAGTACATAAAAATTATTAATATTATGAAAACGCCGAGCACACAAACTGGGGGGCGTAGTTCCGCTGGGCCAAAAACTAACTCATCTGGGATATTTGGAATACAGGTGTATTATTAAAATGATTTAACAAGATTTAGCAAGATTGCCATCCAATGTTAAAGCCCAGATGGCGAGTGGACAAGGAAGCCATTGGCTTATCGGGAGTGCAGTAATTGTTCATCTTAGTGTAACCCGCCCTCCTTATATATTTGTCAACTTTGTTTTTAAATGTATTCACGCTGTTAGCATTCACACAATCTGCAGATAATCTATTTCATTCATTCATTGTCCTCGGTGATAATGAGTACTTACCTTTCCACTCCTCACTGGTCCTTCACTAATGAAGCCCCATGTTTTCTGGTTCCACTATCTTTCTTGAGTGAGAAAAAAATATTCCTGTCAATATTTTCATACCAATTCAATATCATAAAACTCCAGTTTGATCTCGTCTTAACCGCCTTGTCTCTACGGTTGTTAAGCCACATTGTTTATGGCGTTCTTCATAACTAAGGTTTCTCAGTTCTGGAATAATGTTAGTTCCTCTACTCTGCATTCGTTCAGGGGTATCTATATCCTTCTTACGAGATTGTCTCCAAGCTCTTATACCAGTATTCTAAATGAGGCCTAACTATTGCTTTGTACAGAGCTATAATTAGCTCATATCATTACGAAAGTTATCATGCATAAATATAATATTATGACGTTTTGTGATGAAAACGTGACGTCGCGCACGGGTTGAGTCGAGATAAACGTACTCCTAATCATTTATTTGGATCAGTGGTGTATCTGGGATTTCACAAAGGAGGGTGGGGCAAGCCTGGTCATCCATGCTAAGATGTAGCGGCGCAACAGAAAAATACGCCACTGATTTGGAGCATATTTCTTTTATTTCTTGACGCCGCCTGCTTGAGGTGGTAGGTCACGGAATACACATGTGAAACGTTTACATCGGAAAAGGCCAAATTGGCGCAGTTTTCGATGGGGTCGACCGCTGTCTCTATATAGTCTGAGGCGGAAACGATGCCTAACGAAAGCCATGCTTTGACAATAGTATTTGTAAACGTTTCATCAAGATTGCCGTCCAAATCACCAAGCTCCATATATCTGGTGCTGCGGACAAGGATGCCACTTGCTAGCGAGGCCTGCAGGGCAAATGTTCACTCGTAAACGAATGCATGTCTGATGTCTGCATTGATTTGTTTCTCATATTTTTCCGTTGCACCGCTACGTGGTGACTAGTCCCCCCCCCGAGATCCTAGATACACCAGTGATCCAAATAATTTATTAGGCGCACTGCGTCCGTTCCGTGGGTATCAATCGTAGGCATTTGTCACAGCCAAATTCCTCCTTTATTTGTTTGGGACGCGGTAACGTATCGGTCAGCACACCGGACTCTCAATCAAGAGAACCCGGGTTCGAATTCTCTTGCTGACGTTTGGCAATTGTGTTCACTCCACGTTGTTGTAGTTCACTAAGTTGTATAAATGAGTACATGGTTATAGACAGTGGTTGATTTTTTTACCGAATAGTATTCGGACAGTAATTGCAGTGTGACTGAATGCTTGCAAGAGAAGTCGAACTGGCGTTGGAATGAACAGATCTGTCAGGGGGTGAAGTGTAAAGCGTTTGGAACATTCCCAACTACTGGATACCGCGCTATGTAACAATAAACCTTTTGAACCTTTACCTTTTCACGTTCCTAAATTCGCCACTGAACAGGCTTCTCGAGAGTGACGCAAACGTATGTTGTTAAAAGGTTGTCAGCAGTTTCTCGGGTCGTCTTCTGCGTCGACCAGACTCGACGGAAGGCGGGTTGCTGTGGAAGAACAACGACGTGCCGCCGTGGCAGCGCAACGACTGTCTGTCGGAGCGGGCCGAGGTGCCCGTCCGGACGCCGCCGCTGCTCAGCCAGGCCAACAGACTACTGAGCCACTCGACGGAGCGCATCTGCCACCGAAACGGCGACAGCTGTCAGACGCAGTCGACGGACTCCGTACTGACACCGCACCCGCCCCGCGATCCGAAAAGGGACGTTCATTTCCGACGGCACCCGTCATTCGAGGACCTCGCAACGCAGACTGCTACGCAACGGTTAAGTCGGCCCTAAGTCGACCGGAGTCTTGGCGTCCTTTCACGGACAGAATCGTGAGCCCGCTAACTTATGTGTCGACGATGACATCATTGGCGGAGACATTGTATGTCGCTTGCACAAATTCTTAGAACGCAAATACATATCAGGGTCCCGGCTGGTAGTTCTAGAGTTTAGACCATTATCATACCACGAATAGCACAAACGTATTCAGGCGGTAAAAGATGTGTTTCTTCATTGCACCGTCTATGGCCAGAGCCATCGGTAAGGATTGACGCTGCAGTTTCATTGCACCATCTGTGGCCAGAGCCATCGGTAAGGACTGACGCTGCAGTTTCATTGCACCGTCTATGGCCAGAGCCATCGGTAAGGACTGACGCTGCAGTTTCATTGCACCGTCTATGGCCAGAGCCATCGGTAAGGACTGACGCTGCAGTTTCATTGCACCGTCTATGGCCAGAGCCATCGGTAAGGACTGACGCTGCAGTTTCATTGCACCGTCTATGGCCAGAGCCATGACGGTAAGGACTGACGCTGCAGTTTCATTGCACCGTCTATGGCCAGAGCCATGACGGTAAGGACTGACGCTGCAGTTTCAGGAACTGCAAAATTCAACAAATGTCCAGCCACCGTATATACTACTTCACACGAATGCGGTTTTCAACAGAAGAGTGCCAAGACAGTCTACCAATGTGAATGGTGTCGATGCATGCAATCATAATCCGTAATTTATATATTGTATGTCTATGCTCACAAATGCCAACATCTTCCGTTGAAGCCACGATGTACCTGTGTAGATGTCTTCCAGAATAATTTTTTCCACAAAAGAGTGCCAAGAAAGTTTACCAATTCGATTGGTGTTGACGCATGGTATCATAATCCATAAGTTACGTCTTGTATGTGTGTGACATACGTACAGGTAATGTAACTATGCTCGCAAATGTAACACCACTGTCGAAACAACGATTTACCTTCGCAGATGTGGCAAAAATGTCTTCCAGTATGATTTTATCATACTCCAAGAAATTCTACCAATTCGATTGGTGTTGGTGCTTGATACCATAATGCGTGTTTGATTTATTGCATGTCTGTGATACGATGTACGTACGTAATGCGTTTATAATGATAAACGTAGCACTTCTCATTGAAGCAATGTCGTCCAGTGATATTTTTCAGTTGACAAGCAACGTAGGGAAGAGGATAGTCAATTTCACTTTAACTTTACATAATCGTGTAGTGTCTTTTTTAACATGTCCAGCTTTTCTGTGAACATGAAGAATGATTTTGTTAAGATTGTCAGCATCATGTACATTGAATATCAGTGTCATTGGTTCAGTCACTACAATATTACAGTTGCGTGCAACAGTGATGCTATCAACAATATGTAAAGTTGACTTTTATAGCTTCAACAAATACTGAATCACAAGATAGTTCTAGAAATCATGACGAAGTAACGATCACATGTACAGACGCAAACGTCTTAACAATTACCATACAATTGACCATGTAAGCGCCCCATGCCATACATGTACACAAATCCAGACATTGTCAGGTTTCTGTGCTGTTTCTGTAACTTCTAAAGTTCTTTAGGTCCTATACATGTAAATTACATATCGTGGTTTACATTGCAGTAAACATGTTTTGTGCTTGAGCTGGCATTTAGGAACATAAAGTTTATTTTATATGTTGGTCAAATCATCTGGTTTTTTCATGGCTCTGCATGATTTCAACAAACATGCCTTGTCTGTTGACTACCAATTACCCTCACTAACGATTCTTAACGATTCTGAGAGATCATAATTACTCATCTGGTTTTATTTGTGATATAGAAAAGTGCAACACACATGACACTATTGTCAACCTTGTTGTTCTCCAGACCCATGTTTGACGGGTGTACTCTCATGTTTGACGGGTGTACTCTCATGTTTGACGGGTGTACTCTCATGGTTGACGGGTGTACTCTCATGGTTGACGGGTGTACTCTCGTGTTTGATGGGTGTACTCTCGTGTTTGACGGGTGTACTCTCATGTTTGACGGGCGTACTCTCATGTTTGACGGGTGTACTCTAATGTTTGATGGATGTACTCTCCTGTTTGATGGGTGTACTCTCATGTTTGACGGGTGTACTCTCATGTTTGACGGGTGTACTCTCATGTTTGACGGGTGTACTCTCATGGTTGTATTACTTTTGAGACAATCATTTAGTAAAGAGTTTGCATGTATATTATTATTACTGTAAAACAGTACTTGGTCCAAAGCGCACAAGTTGTGCTTTTGAATACAAATCTATGTCGTTGTTTGGCATTTTACATGGGTGACATAACAACAACAGTATTGCAGCAATCATTAACTTGTAATTTTTACATAGGTAGTCAGATACACAATTTTTTTTTGCTGGCATTACATGTAACATGCATTGTTATTTTACTGACTGAATAAAGCAAGCACAAATTTATATAAGCATGACTTTCATTGTTTAATTTCTGCATTCCATATGATTTATTTTGTTACCTCTTCATGGAAACATCTTAATTATGTTCATGTTCTTTGTGCAAGAACTGTGGCACTGTCCTGCCTAGGATGTTTTAACGTGTCCTAGAGACCAAACCATACATTTTTTTGTGAAATACACTAAGGCATATAGCACTGTATTTGTCTTAAAATCAATTAGTCACATGGACCACGTTAGAAGGTATCTGAATACAATAATTTTATAGCAAAAACGGACCATGATGTTCATCCACTGGGACTGTTATTTGGAGGACTGTCGGCAGAAGAGTCAGACTTCCAAGGTTTGACGGCGTGAATGGCATAGTTGATGCTGGTGTCACGTATCCATGACCAGCGTGACGTCATTGGGTTGAACATCATTCCATGCACCAGTCGTACATTCATGTCATCTGTGTGTGACACAAAAGTATTGTTCAAGTGTGCAGAATATGTTATTATGTTAGTGCCAACGCTACACAAGTACAAAACTGATCATTTGCATAAAAAAATCATATTATAATAGTATAATCTTGTTTGGAGTTCAGGTCTCATGATAGCTGTTCACGATACGTCTCCATTGGTCTATGTCCTGCATAGATTTTTCAAGTTCAGGAACTACACAGTATAAACTATTTCTATATAGTCAGGGTCGAAAAAAATTATGAATTTTTTTTTTAATAAAAAAATCTGATTTTTTTATTCAAATCGAATTTTTTTTATTTTTTTTATTTTTTTTAAATCTGGTATATAGACATTAATAAAATTTATATAAATGTTGATGTATTTATAAACCCTTTTAAATGTGTTCTATTCAAATCGATCTAGGTGCTTGTCTTAACAGAGGGTACATGATTTTTGCTTATATAAAGACATTAGACAATGTCCACAATGCCTCACCTCCTGTATTTGCATAATCTGTCATGGAAAGGAAAGCATGCTGTGTGTCTGTGGCTGTAGCAGTGCTAATTATTGTTTGCTGAGAGGGTGGATTAGCACCTGTCCAGGGCCCTGTGTACCCTAACAGTCTCTCAGTATTAAACAATTGTAGCCCAGACTGTCTCACTTGAGTCAACATACTGAATTGATAATAACTAGCACAAGCTCTAAGTGGACTTTAACTCAGTGCTTCTGACTTGAAAAGATACTTCCTCTGGAAGACAACTTTGTGTGGCTTCACTGCATTCAAAAACGGAATAGCTCACACATACACAATGTCATAAAATATTTGACTATCAGGCTATCTGGTGTCAATACAGCTACACAAGTGTGCACACTTTGTGCTTTTGTATTAAAAAACATACAAAACTGTGTTGATCTCAATGCTTGTAAACAATTATTTGAGCTAAATTCATATAAATCAGCGACTAAAAAAATCGGAAGTAAAAAAATCATAAATCAATTATTATTTTTGGAGTGATTTAAATCATGATTTAAATCAAACAACCCTCTATATAGTATAAAGTATATCTATAGTATAAATTATAACTATTGTTATATCATACACCAATGATTCGACTGTTGTGTGTTTGTGAATATCGACCTTGCCATTCAGCATGAAATGTAAACGTGATATTCAAGTTGAAAAATTAACATTAAACACCAGTAAAAGTATATGAAAAAAATTGTGGTTCATTAAAACACATTTGGACAGTCGAGATGATAGAATAAATGTAGTTTATACTATATAATATGATTCTACAAAACAACGATTAGACATTAGACTTTTAAAACTCAACCAAGACTTCATATACACATGTTACTGTCAGCAAAGGAACAGTGCAGTTTGGATATCAGAAAGTACTCATTCTCAAAGAGGACACTAAATTAATGCAACAAAAGTATGTTTAAAAACAAAATTATCAAATATCTCACAAGGCAGATTCCTGGTTCCTGAGAATAACGGAGCTATAGAAGTTCATTATTATTATTATTAACTAGTTGATGTCAATCTGTCACCTACTTTGGCTGAGCATCTCCCGCAGCTCGTCTGGAGTGACAAATTTGTTCCAATCATGTGCGCCGGCCGGAACGATTCTTAGGATGCGTTCAGCAGCAACAATACCGAGAGCATAGGACAGATACGTTCTGCTGAGGGTCGTGAAGAAGACTGACCCGCCTGGCTGGAAAGTACAATCATTGCCACATTGAATGTGTTACGCACAGCTAAACAACCAGGAATTATAACACTGTAAATTGCTAGAATAATCTTACAATGGAGGTGGCTGTTTGGTGCAGTCATGGCCAATCTGGCGGTGTGTTAATCGCCTCTGGACTGGTGGTAAGTACTGCAGGCCTGATGTAGAAGTGAGGGTATAACCAAGCTACCCTGAATGTGACCGAGGAGAGGATCCCCAAACAATGCAACATCTACTAGAATGTCATCTCCTACCAGAGCCTTGCAGACTAGACGAAGTGGCAGTTTACAACTCCTGTGTTCTGCAGTGGCGAGTGTGACAACACAGGAAGAAGAAGATGGGGCATTCAGTGCGGTGTAATTGTACGTAAACAGGTTTGCATTCATATATTATTACCAACAGTATTATTATGCCAATATGATGCATCATAATTTCAACAATAAATCATAATGCTAACATGAGCTTACAAAATGAAGAGATTTTTCTTCAACCTGTATACAGATACAAGCAGAACATGTGCAGTGCCTTGAACAATCCTGAACAAACATGAAAATTACTTTTGTTCCATTCCAGTTGCTGAAATGCTTTGTAAAGATTTTTGTTGCTTGCATCTAGGCGAGTTATTTTTGGCCAAGGATAATTCTCAGCAAATGAAACCCACTTGGAAATATAACAAAATATATTATGTTTATTAATAAAAATGGTGGATGGATTTTCATGGTGGACAGTGAAAAGAGATTGGAAAGAAGAAACACCCAAAAGGGAAGGTACTTGAGACTTGAGAGCGTACTTTGATGGGCAGGATTTAAAAAATTAATGAGGATGTTTTGACAGATTGCATGGAAAACAGAAGAGGGTGGTGAGAGGAAAACAGGAAGAGCACAATTAACATGGAGGGATAGCGTGAGGAGAGATCTGGAAAAGGCAAATGTGAACCACAGAAACTGGGAGAAAATGGCAGGAAAGAGAGATGGAGATAAGTCATTGAGAGGGCAGACACCTGTTTGTAATGTGACTACCATGCCGCAGGGGTTTAAGAGAAACAAGATGACCAATCAAGTGGAAAACTATGTGAGTTATTGCTACAACTGCAACTATAGGGTGTCAGCAAATGGGAGAGACAGGGAGAGCAAGATCACCCTCATTGTAGAAGTGATAAAGATGAGTAAATTGAGACGGTCACGCGATGAGAAGACGATTCTGTCATAAAAGTGGCCCTAAGCATGAAGATGACAGGAAAGAGACTGAGAGGAATTACAGTGGATCACCAACATCAGCAGCCACCTGGAGGAAAAGAACACCAGCCTCAAAGATTAAAAATGGTACAAGAACCGTACAGAATGGAAAAGATTAATTTCTTGCCAGACAGACAGGAGACTTAGCGACAGTTGAATACCTAACTGGAGTATGGTACACAACTGGAGTATGGTACACAACTGGAGTTTGGTACACAACTGGAGTATGGTACACAACTGGAGTATGGTACACAACTGGAGTATGGTACACAACTGGAGTATGGTACACAACTGGAGTTTGGTACACAACTGCGGTGGTGCTGCTACTATTCTAAAGTTACTGACCTTCACCAACTGACAGCAGGCTGCTATAAATCCTCTCTGATCAGTGACATGTTCTATGATCTCAGATGCAACGAGTCCATCGTAGGTTTCTGCCTCCGCTGTTGCAATGTTCTCTATTGCTGCACATTTGTAGTTCAACCGAGACAATGCTTCCGGGTCACGAGTCTTGTGCCACTGTGCCACTTTAATGCCTTCCTCTGATGCATCGATGCCAGTCACATTGGCCCCAAGTCGAGCCAAAGGCTAACACAAAGAAGACATTTATATTAAGCACAACTCGTGTAACCTAACCAATATAAATGCTGTGTTCATGCTATAATGTTGAAGTCGATCTGGTGAAAAGTTTCATCAATTTGGCCAAGAAAAATTGGTCAGTTAACTTATAAAATCAAGATTTACTGAGCAGAAAGCATTGCACCATTTATTTAATAATTACTACACTCATCCACTAATTATGTGGCAAGAGGTTAAATTGTTTTTCATATCGCAGATCCTCTTATAAACAACATTCCTCCAATTTGTAATAAACCCTGGTTCTTTGGCCCTCAACAGGTCTCATTGCTATTTGCTACACATGAGAATGCTATGCAATTTCCTCTGCCAACACATTTTCACAAAACCATAACCTATGAGACTGAATTATTGTGGAGTGGAGCCAACCAAAACATATTCATTTTCAATAAGATATAACAAATACTTAAATTAATTTATGAAAAGTACAATTCTCCTGAACCAAGCAGAGTTGAAGGCCCACAACTCAAGGCCCAGACAACGAACTGTTATGGCCTGTACATAGAAGTGTTATGGCCTGTACATAGACGTGCCAATGCAATATAAAAAAGTAAAAACCATAAATTAGAAATTATATTGCATGGGACAGAAAGGCAACCACTGCAAGAGCTTATGATGCCCTGCACTGCCCAGTCAAGAGCTTATGATGCCCTGCACTGCCCAGTCAAGAGCTTATGATGCCCTGCACTGCCCAGTCAAGAGCTTATGATGCCCTGCACTGCCCAGTCAAGAGCTTATGATGCCCTGCACTCCCCAGTCAAGAGCTTATGATGCCCTGCACTGCCCAGTCAAGAGCTTATGATGCCCTGCACTGCCCAGTCAAGAGCTTATGATGCCCTGCACTGCCCAGTCAAGAGCTTATGATGCCCTGCACTGCCCAGTCAAGAGCTTATGATGCCCTGCACTGCCCAGTCAAGAGCTTATGATACCCTGCACTCCCCAGTCAAGAGCTTATGATGCCCTGCACTGCCCAGTCAAGAGCTTATGATGCCCTGCACTGCCCAGTCAAGAGCTTATGATGCCCTGCACTGCCCAGTCAAGAGCTTATGATGCCCTGCACTGCCCAGTCAAGAGCTTATGATGCCCTGCACTGCCCAGTCAAGAGCTTATGATGCCCTGCACTCCCCAGTCAAGAGCTTATGATGCCCTGCACTGCCCAGTCAAGTTTAGGTAGTGCAATGCCAATGACAACTTCACATTCCAAGAATCCTGTACAACTGCTGGTTTCATGGAGCATTTGGTGTATGTTTGACGTAGATCACATAACAATGGTAGAAACACGCATAGAGGCACTAACAATTGTACGTAGCTATTGTTCTGAGTTATGTCATTTACGTCAAATGTCCATATGTGCACATTCTTTGACATAATACCCCACCCCCGGGGAAATCTAGAATATTTTTTTAATACAAAAGACACATGGGCCCCCAGGCACGTCTACAGTTCAGCCCCATACATGTGATATTGATGGAGATACAAAGGAACATTCAGACAGACAGACATACAGAGTCACAAACTATTTTATATTAATTACATTACCGAGGAGTTGATGACTTTGTATATATGTGGTACAAATATACCGGGTACCTCAAAATTGTACTTACATCTTAAACACGTATTCATATACATTTTGTCTAGTACTAGTATATTTGGTCATTTACTAAAAGCATGTTTACAATTTATTGATTTTAACATAACATATATATATATATATATATATATATATATGTATATATATATATATATATATATATATATATATATATATATATATATATATATATATATATATATATATATATATAGCCAATATCTACAATACTTTCGAAACCATTCTGGTGCTATGCTACACAATATCTAAATGTACAAAGCAATATTAACTAACAAGTACAGCCTCATATAAAACAAAGTGTACTATTGTATGAGGGGTGTCTCAAATATAACTACATGTGTAACATTTAAGCCTGTATAATATTAATATTGTGCTTAACTTGAATTTTGCTTAACTAGTCAATTGACAATAAGTATATATTGTTCAACCTACACAGTGTCATTATATTTCACTGTTTATGTCATATTCTCTCTAGGCATAAGTAGTATGTATGAATTTACAGTAACTTGTTATATTTAATTTTACGTATCATAATATCAGCATTTTCTTATGTACTTATAAGTGCTGATCCCACTATAAGCCCAACAGGCTTTCTTATCTCTAGATCTCCTCATTTGCATATCAATATAATTCTTAATTCCTTGTACTATTGCAACAAAATAAACTAATTATCGTTATTAATTAATACAGAAGAAGTCTGATAACAACAACTCTGGTAAGTAAGCATAATTGTGCATACCTCAGAAAGGATCCCACCTCCACAGCCAACATCAAGGATGTTGAACCCAGCAAGTGGCTTTGGCTTAAAGGCCCCAGTGTCATCGCTGGACACGTTCTGAGCAAGTAGCTTATCTCTGACCAGCGGCACCCTCAACTCATTGAGACTGTGCAGTGTTGCAAACTCTCCAGTCTCATTCCACCACTCATCTGCATGGCGACTGAACAGTGCCACTTCCTTATCATCGATGGTATTAGTGTCTGTTGAACTTCTATCTTCACTGTCCTTGGGCCTACAACACATTTTTATCGCAGTCTGCATGTAGTCTGTACTGCATAAAATACAATGTCATAAATGAAGGTTTTTTGTCCATATATGGGTTTTAAGTCCTGAGTCATGTTTTAATTTTTCGGTATGCCTAAACATGTTACATATATATATATATATATATATATATATATATATATATATATATATATATATATATTGAAATGTTTTTCAACATGAAGCCATATACTCTTTCATTATTGTGTACTCTTACATTATTGTACTCTTTTTTTTATTTTTTTTAGAAAAGAGCATTGTTTTTTGTCAAATATATATATATATATATATATCTATATATATATATATATATATCTATATATATATATATATATATATATATATATATATATATATATATATATATATATATATATATATATATATATATATATATATATATGACAAAAAACAATGCTCTTTTCTCAAAAAATTCTGTAAGAGAATACAATAATGTAAGAGTACACAATAATGAAAGAGTATACAATTTGATTAATTGATGGTACATACAATGAAGTCATGTTACTAATACCTATAAAACTTTGATGGCATAAATTACCAAGTGAACATGTTCAAAAAAACAATGGACATTTCATACACAAAACAAAGTATGATTAAAAGTTAGAGGCACATGAAAACATGTAAACAAAATAATGGGTATGATTTTGGGTGCTTACCCCTTGGTCACATTATACTAGGGTATTACAGAGGCAATTTGCATGCAAATGCTTAGTTCTTTTGCACAAGTGCTCAAGCATAGCCACTTAGTCGTTTAAAAATTTTTAATTCTGAGACATAAACTTTTTGACCATTGGTTGATTTCACATGGAATGACTCAGGTACATATAATCTAGAATTATGCATTCAGGAGATTTTTTGTATTTGACAACAATATTTACATAATGTTCTTACCAGAGATGGAATAGGCAGTAAAATCAGCTATAGAATTTGATATTGTGTTGTAATCTATTGATTAGATAAAAACACCAAATACACAATATCTATTTGAAATGTTTTTCAACATGAAGCCATTTGAATAGAGAATCCAAGTATGGTGCATTACACAGGCATTATAAATGCCTTTCAAGTAAAAAGTAAATTTGAATTTTAGCTCCATGGCCACATAGCATTTTTGACTTTGTACCAACTTTGGAGATCAGTATCTCATAAACTAATCAAGATTATTGATCAAAATAAGATAGATTCATTTGTGTTCTAACATGTTTTATTGTTGAAATGTAGGCTTACAATCTTGTTCGCAGACAGTTGGGGTGACCCGACAGTTGGCTCAATGTCACACATAGAAACACACAACTTAAATGCCAGATTGTGAGAGAACTAATATACAGATGTGGAACTATAGTATGTATGTTACTATCTACATATAATGGAGCATAAGCAGACCAAATCTCAGAGTTCCAGCACAAATAGTTTTGAGTTATTGGTATTTTAAGTAGAACAAGAAACCTTCATGATTTCCGAAAATGGGCGAAAAGCCTATTATTTAAAAGCAAGCTAAAAAAGTTGGCCTTATGCCAAGAGTGTATGACAATCCATTGTTATTAACAAAATCACAAATGTTGCACATATTAATTTAATTATACATGTAAGACACTGCGGATTTTTTTTATTGACGATGAAACACGTATGTGGTATGGTACAGGCAGAAACGTGCCTGGATAGATATACAATGCAGTGCCAGTGACGGGGTTCGCAGTGTCAGTGACAGAGCCAATGCTAACCACGTTTTATACCTTACACAACTTAAAAATCAGCATGTCACTGACGCACAAGCGTTTATATTTAAACCACGTGATTAGGTGATCAAATATACATACTTGTTCATTGTGGAATAGCTGTGAAAATGATTTGGGATGCTGCCAACAGCCAGTCTATAACTGTGACATACATGTAATATCGCCCAACTACCAGCATTTCTGATGGTCCTGACTGTCCCACTTAAAATATTCATTTCTAATATATGCTTAGCATCGACGCTGTTCAACCTATCTGTATTTTAGTGTTCTGGTTCCTCGAGAGGGTTGTATAATTGAAGCGAATTAAACGTAAATGAAACGCTTAATAAGCTTGACGATTGTCATAATGTTTGCTCCCCAATGTGTTACGGTATGAGAACATAGTTTAAAGGCGTGAATTTATTTTTATTTAGTTGCCGTAAACCTCAATTACGTTTAGCCAGTATTATCTCTTTCAAATAATCTGTTGTTTTGCAAGTTGAAGATAGTTACAATAGTGGAAATTCAGAAGTAGTCTACATGTGTCTACCTATATTCTGTCTTACCTATTGTCAACAATACTCATCAACTGCCATTTTAATATGATCACACCTATCTTGATTGATTTTGCTAATGTTTATTATAAACATAGATTTATACTATTGTTTGCAAACTACCAGGAACAATCTATCTTATGTGACTAAATTCCAACTAAATGTATGAGGAATTCCAACAGAGTTCCCAAAGGCTTGAGCAGCTAGTTACCCAATTGACAGAAAACGTCGCCAATGCATATACTTTTGTTTATCATTGCTATGTAAGCACTAGGCTGTGCTAATGGGTGTGTTTCCTTTCTTCAACCTAGCTTAATCTGGAGTTGACGGAGTATTTTAACACAATCGAGGCGTACTGTAGTGATACGCTATGCGGAAAATGCAGTATAGAATCAAACAATCAGTTTCCGGCTAAATATTTATCATTGTGAGAACCCCTCTAGGAGGCATTGGTTGTTGGAGAGAAGTGTGGTGACTGAAAGGATTTCTTACGTATTTTTGAACGATATACGTAAAGCAGGTTGCTACTTTTCTTACTTATGCGATGTGACTCCATCAACACAATTCTTACGTAGTTCATGGGCTTATAAATGTGTTTGAGTAAAATAATTAGGGTTTACGAGATACAATTCCTCGCTTGGCGACCATCTTTCCCAGTATATGACTGAAGGGAGCAGTACTTTTCTAGAAGTCGTACTACAGGTTTGCGACTGACTGACATACATGTTAAACAAGACATTTTATTGGCAACACATATACATCTGGGTAACCTGCACCTGTGAACAGTTAGCTGCAGCAAACAGTTTTATAAGTTTAAGAGTAGTCGGTTCCCACTGTCTCCCAGACCATACACTAGTCTCCTATAGTTATACTGGAACCGGCCATGGCAGACCCATACCCTGAATATAATCAAGAACCATACAGACCCATGAAAACTGGAACCGTGATAGTACTAGCAAGTAGTGATAAATTGTTCCCTTAATATAATAATAATTGATCAGCGATAATGAGCGTAGGTGACAGCTTGTCTAAAATACGATGCACTGACTTCAACTCATCGTTGTCAATCTTTTTCACATATGTTCAGTTGGTTCCTTTATACTTATTCTCGCTATTGCAGAGAAAAGGTTATCCGGCCTGCTTCTATGATGTTTTCTCAGTTTCAGAGCATCGTATCAATTCTAGCAGCTCATGTTTTCACCTGTAATATAACGAGTCTATAAGCCATGGAGAGAAGGTTGACTCGTACCCGGTAGAAGAAGAACTAGCCATGGAGTGTCTCGTGTGTCAGCCAGCCACTAGTGATCAACGTAGACCAGTAGTTCTCATACACATCAATGTGTACAGTGTCCGCTTTACATTTGTAGGAAGTGACGATGTGGACAGGGGACGGTGGAGGGGGCGAAGGCAGCTGGGGGACGTGGCCCCTCCAGCAGTCAGCCTTCGCAAAGCTTCCCCACCAGGAAGGTAGGCTTGTTTGGTTGTGGCTTCACTGACAAAGCAGCTGAATTTGAAGTACTTGTAAACATCCTCTGTATGACTTATTATGTTTGTTTATATATGAAAATGTGCTGTGCTTTCAAAAAATATTTGTCACGGTTGTGACAGTTGTAAATACAATAGTGTTAAATATAGCTGTTTTATTTCAATAAATTTAGCAGAAAACAGGTTGATAACATGAATATGTATGTAACCAGTATATATATATATACCTACTTTCTACTCCACAGAACTTTTTTATGTTTATTGTGCTCCATAAACAATTTCAACACAGCACATTTTCACTTTTATTCCCCAAACAATTTCAGTTAGTTTAAAACTAACTAGCAACATAATTGTCAGTGTCTAAGTTTGGAAGTTAATGTGTGCCTGTCTTGTTCATTGCAATAATTGCAACAAGAGTTCTGTTTTCTAAATGTAATTAACTGGCCATGCATGGTGAGCAAACGTACTTGTCTTGTGTCAACGAACAGTTAGAACAAGTGATTGTTGTGCTACAGTTGATTGGGCCCAGCTGGCCAAGATGTGGATAGCACAGAAAGAGGTCTGTGGAGTGGAAGTGGAGAAACCAGTGCACATGACAATACCAAACACGATACATCAGCCTCCACCACTGCCACCGCCAATGGACGTCATCGCAATGCCAGTTGGCATGCCTCCTGTCATGGCTGCAATGCCAAGTAGGTGCAATGATATTTGTGCAGGTCTCTGGTCATGTCAAATGTAGCAAGGTTGATCAAAAATCGAAAAAGAAAATATTTATTTAAACAACCTTTATACTAAATAAATTTTTTTAAAGCACGTCTAAATTTGCACCAAATTGCTCATATCATAGTATTTATTTATAAGTAGACAATAATGTTTTAACTTTTCAGTAAGTGTGGCATCCATATATTGAATTTGTTTATGCACTAGAAATTTGTTGCAGATTTTCCCAGTGTCATTAGGTTTAGATGTTTGGTTAATGATAACTATCATGTATGGTTGAATTTTTTGTCATAATGGCTAATTCAGAGGAAATTCCCAAACCACAGAATACCAGTATGTAAATGTAATGCCATTGCGAGTTCCAAAAATAAATTAACTACATTGGGTTATCGAATCACCAATATTGGTCAGCATAGTTGGTAAATTGTATTTGTAAATTGTAATGATGATATTTCTATAGCTTTCATTTTGTTCACTCTGCCACCAGTAATATAATGTAGCTTTAAGAAGGTAGGTTAAAACAGCTAATACACCCGTCAGGCGTTGTCTCTATACCAGAGTCTAGCATCAGTAACATAAGTGTAAAATATGCCTGTAAGACAAGTCGTGCATATGAAATTGCAGAACAGCTGCATGCTTCGTACATTCACACCATTTGTAGTTGTACATATATCATGAAGAAGCTGATGAAGTAATTGGTTGTGTATTCAGATGGTAACTTCAGACAGCAGACAATGATGCCAGTGGTGCAGCCAATGCCTGGCAACTGGGGGTGGGGCAGTGGGGGCATGCCAGGACCTGGCTGGGGCATGCCGCATGCTGCACCCCCGGAGCTGAAGGTGAGATGACCTTGTCACGTGGTGCATGGCAGGGGTGAAAACTAACACATTTGTCCACCTGCTTGACTAATATTCTACCCAGCCCTGATATTGTGCTGTGAAAAATTGTGTTGATTGTTAAGTAAAAGCCACGAGAACCATAATAAACATTTTTATTTTCAGCAAAAACAAAATGAAGGATGATATGAGTTCGGTGCATGGTCACGGTGGTAACTATTAATCACTAATCGATCTGGAGTTTAAGTTATCAAATTTTTTTTCATCAGGCGAAGTTTTCGTGACTCGCCAGGTGGTCGTAGCAGTAATGTAAACATCATGTTTGGCTGACAGTGCAGCTCGAATAAAAACATCGCCGATGCAGTCATCATCTGGTCTGTTCAGTAGCAATATCAGAATTTATTGAAATGTTTGTTATATATGAAGATACAAAAAGTAGTCAAAATTACAATATTGGAAGATTCTAAAAGCCGCCAGTCACACAGGCTAGAAACTTGATGGACTCAACCGGCCAGACTGCAATAGTACGGGGCCATTGACCACCGGGCTGGTGTTAGTTTGCAGCCCTGGTGCATGGTTATACTTTTGCAATTTTTATTTGTGACACATATAACCTGGCTTAAGTGGCAAAATCACACAGGGTTCTGGAACGAATGGTAGAGGGGTTGTCTAAAAAAAATTGTAACTTAGCTGTCACTAAAAAATTAGCTAAAATCTTCCTGCTCTTGTAGCCTCTGTAATTCGTTCATGTTAACCAAAATAGCTCGTGGGATCATCAGTGACA
Organism: Lamellibrachia columna; assembly: GCA_963662155.1. NCBI lineage: Eukaryota > Metazoa > Annelida > Polychaeta > Sabellida > Siboglinidae > Lamellibrachia > Lamellibrachia columna. Next base: position 48,405,141 of record OY759270.1, read on the forward strand.
CTCATACTTATATGTATGTCATTATTTGTTTGAGGTTTTTCGCAAAATCGTATAAGATGGCATTTTGTGGGTATTTTTCACATTTACAAAAATGTTTTTTAAAGCATGAAGCATCACCAATTAAATTAAATTGTTTTTATTATTCTGGAGTATGATTTAGTATTTCAACTACAATTTGTGAAAAAAAATGGTTGGTTTATCTTTAAAATAATTACTGAAACTACTCAATTTAAAACAAGCGTAGAATAGCCACCCCGGGCACCTTAACTCAATTTATTTGGTTTCAGCATGTAAACACACTGAAAACATGAAAACCTATAGTTTAGGAAGAGGATTATTTAGTACTTTTAGTTGTTGGTTTCACCATGTTTTCGTCATCTTACTACATTTTTTTGTGTTTACAGTATTGAATGTTTATACACTGATACCTGATATTTGACCAGATTTCCTACAGCACAGTTGACCGTGAAAGCTCACCAATATGTTTCTAACTGATGTGATGTGTACCTACCAGGAAGAAGTTCCTAGTGGAGACTATGGCCCTGACCACAACAAAGTCGACATGCCTGGACTTGATTACAATCCCAGTGGCAAGGTTGGTAATCCTCTCTCATATATGCACTATGCGGAGTGTTGTCAAATCAGCCAAATTTGGATACCAACAAAATGAAGGTACATTCATTATATGGCACAGTATCCAATTCATGGGACCAGTATAAGTCTTAACTTTTGAAGATACGGACAAAAGATGACTTCTTGGCAATACAGTAGCGCAACGATGACAGTCACGAAAATGTCAATTGAATACTCGTCTGTCAACTTTCACAGGCAGGCACCTTGTCAAATCAAAACATTTTAATAAATTTTGCACATATGGTTAATAATTTTATGACGTATGTAGCAGTGTGAGTGACAATTGGACTTTAACTTGTGAAAATACAGTGTGGCATGGTTACAAAAGATTTTGCTGTGCTGCCAAAATCATAGCGAGTCGTTTTAAAGTGACCTGGTTGTTCAGGCCTGATTTTTATTGAACTACAACAAATGATAGCGGTTGCAGTCCACACAGAAGTCATGGCATTTTCTGTGAAAAATCCTTGCCCAAGCCTATATGTTCTAACCGCGCCCCACTAACAGCAATTCCGCAAGTTTTGAATGCTAATTTGCTGAGTTTTAATAAAAATGAGACAGAAAGATTAATACTTGAGCTATCCATTGATACCATTTGTTCCTGTGTCAGTGTGTAGACAACTTGTTACTACAGAACAAATAAAAAAATTAGAATGAATGCATTTTGTACTGAAACATGGCATTTGGAAGATGACTAATTTGTTATTGTACTGCTGTGTTTGATTGTCACATTTTATTACATTCAGATATTATTATGATTGTTTTGAGTAAATCCGGCACACAAAAAGACAACTCACAAATGTAGTGCCCACACATTTGCCTATGCATACACAGTTTACTTTGAGGAGAAGTTAAGGCCTGCATACTAGTTTAAATTAACATTGGTCGCATGCAAAATATCATCACTGTTGCATTGTCAATCTGAAAAATTATTAACATTTTAAAGTACTAATTGAGGGAGGGGGTCTGAGAATTAATACACTTTGTGCGAATACATAAATGTTGACAACTGTGAACACCCCCTAAAACATCTTATCTAAGTAAAAATCTAGATTTTTAGTGATGAGCTTTTCAAATTGATTAAATCTGATAATTTGTGAAATCCCTGATCCAGTCTTTTGGCCAAATATCGTACATGGTACTTCTCATATAAAATTATAAAGTGGCATTTTGTGGGTAATTTGCCATGTTTACACAAATAAAGGATGTATCATCCTCGTGTAACCAAAGTAACAGTGACAATAAAAAATAAAAAAGATCTCTTGAAAGAGTAGTCTGTACACCCGAAGGCATACGTGGTGATCATGTTACAGAAACATGTTTATGTACAGGTTTGGCACTCGGTTACAGTAAATATAAGGAGCTCCAACCTTACAAACTTAGTAGTCCTGCAGTCCACCCGTTGTTTTCCCCAATGTCCCACACTGGCTCTTTGATTGTAGGATGTATTAGATCAGCAACAAGCATTTCCAGTTCCACCGTATTGGGACATGTCTGTGCCGCCCCCGACAGTCGACCCATCCCTCGCAATGCCCCCCGCTCCCTTGGCAGACACGATGAGTTACGGCAACTGGGGGCCCACCTGGGAGACGAAGAACAGTCCGACTTCCTACAGCGCTGTTAGCTCTGTACCGGCAGAGGAAGCTGGGATAGGTGAGCCTAAGATATCGAATTTGTTAACATAACGTGGTGTACCAATATATATATATAGAGTACTGGACAATGAGTACAATAAACAATGCGTGTCAGTCCATTCTCACCCTGGGTGAAAATTTCATGAGGGTGAAAATCTGATCTGACCTGGCTCAACCACAATAAACAACATGGGGGCTTTTATCCTGCTCGCCCAAGTCTGGCGATGAAAAAATAAAAGTTCTCAAACATATTTAATAAATTTTTTTATTACAGCTAATGCATATGGATACATTTGTCTCATTGGACATGACATATAGCCACTAAGTAATTATCTGATAGCAGGGGAGGAAATGTTTTGTTTTTGGTTGAAATTCAGGTAGTAATATCCTCATGATTACATGATATTATATTTTCATGGTATTATAAAAAGTATTTCTTTAGCAATAAAATTATACCTCATTCATATTTTTACAATGATTATTAGTAAAGCTATGATTTGTTCAAGTAACTGCTCCAAGGGATTACCATGGAGCACTCTTAGGATTAAGTTACACTCCAGTAATTGCAACCTGTATACTCCACCTTCAAACTGATGCCTGGTTAACTTGTGCAGACTTGGTCGCTCGGAGGAGACTTCCAGCTTGGATCCGGGAGGGACTTGAGAAGATGGAGAGAGAGAAGCAGAGGGCAGAGGATAAGGAGAGACAGGCTGCGGAGGCGGAGAAACAGGAGGAGACACGCAGGAAGGCACAGAGGGAACGAGAAGAGGAGCAAAACCGGGAGAAGCTGGCAAGGGGAGAGTTTGTTCCTCCTCCCAAGAGCAAATTTGTAAGTGCCAGTGATTGGCTCCTAATTATTAGTCAATCCCTGGTTAAATTTAGGCACCATGGGTCTCAGTTATACACCTGTCCAGACTCTAAACCATCACAGCACTAGTTAACAGTAATAAAGTCTCACATTCTTGTTGTTCTAAAAAAAAAAAATTGTATCCACTGTAGTAATTGTTGTCCTCTCTGTCTCTGTGATCAATTGTCACTACATGTGACAAGCCTACAAATAGTCTTACAAAAAGCACCCTTTTGTAGTTTGAAATAATCTACCAGTTGGAGTAGTGGTAATTAGCAGACTCGCATCCTAAGCAAGCACCGCCAACACCAGAGTTCGAAAGCACCTCTCTTGTTCACTTCAGCTCAGTCCATAGACAGCAAAAAAATCTTTTTTATTTGTGAACCTTTGTGATGCTTTGTAATTGATATTTGTAATTGTACCTTGGTCAGGAGGATTCCGATGAAGAGGAAGCAGACCGAACGTCTCCACCGAGAGATAAGGGTGCAGGTGGTGACCAGATCGCACGAGTCAAGTCACCTCCAAAGCAAGAGAAGGAAACGGAAGAGAATGAAGAAGCAGAGGAGGAAGAGATGGCAATGAGCGAGGAACAACAAACTCTACAAATGGTTGGTGCTGGCGACGTACCAGTAAATTCTATTCCCTTTCTTTAGTTCAGTTGATATGTTGTAATGTTAATTTAACACAATTTGGTAGAAACAACAGTTACACATCACTTATTTAGTTCATTAATTTAAATAAATTTTATTAACTGAAGTTCTGTTTTTAAGTTTAATTATAAGTTTAGTAGGCATTTGGAATCTGGTTTCATGACACCTTAACTATACCTGTACAAATGTCAGGTAACATTTTCATAGCTTCTAAAACTTCAAAGGAAACAGAACATTTCATGGAAATCTTGCCGACGTTTATCCCAGGATGCCTTGCATTAACCCTAGGGGTGACCAATGATAAATTTCCACAGTGTACACAAATCAGAGTTATTCATAAGGATGCTTTTAAAAAGTCAACATCGCTAATAATTATCACACAAATGTGATTAAGGTATCATTTTATTGCTAAAAAGACTTACAATAAAAGCATATAATGTTATGGGGATATTGCTTTTTGAATTTCATCAAAAAAGAAAGCGACATTCTTTATTTTCACCCTGCTATTAGATAATTACTGAGTCGCTGTATGTCCCAATGTCCAATTATAACGTAGCCATACATATTAGCTACAAATTAAAACAACAAATTATCAGATATGTTGAGGACGTTTATTTTTATTATTTTTTCCAACACCGGACTATGCCGATTCAGACAGGCCCATCGGTCTCACGTCATTTACCGTGGTAGCCCGCACGGCTGTCGAAGCTGATGGGAAATCGCTATGGTAACTTGCTAATATTTACCTCAAAAAAACCCGAAACATCGTTATAACTGTCTGAAATTGTATAATAATGTTATTCACTAATGTTGTCATTCAATTTGCCGTAAATATTGATGTGGAAACTTGAAATAATCCGGCCTAAAGTGAACTGACACTGAACAAAGTGAAAAAACAAAATGGCGGATTAGTAAATAAAAAGCTATGGCGGCCCAGACAACACATGTTTTAACAACGATTGCTCTTTCTTTCGCTGCATACAGCCCACTTGCTCATTTACATGTATTCGAATAGGCCAAATCTGCAGAGTGTAGTAAAAGTAAAAGCAGCCAAATATGGGCACCAACTGTGTGATGCGTTTTGTAGGCTAGATCGTCATTAGCTGTCATTGACTATGCTCATGAATAAATAACAGAATGAAGATTGATTCTGCTTTCCAATTATACCATTTGTTCCCGTGTGAGCTATTTTTCCTACAGAGTGATTAAAAAATCGTCCAGAACCCTTTTTGCACTGATCGTGCGGGCCGAATTTGGCCCAGTGGTCACTCCCAGGGTTAGGACATTGGCAATTACAGATATGATATTTCAAGTAGTGTCATATCACTTATTTATTCCATTAATTTAGATTAACTAAAATATATTAATATTTTGTAAGTTGTTGGACTGGACAGGTTAACGAGTATTTGAAATCTAATTAATTTACTGCAGGTAACAGGTGATATTTAGTACAATTGATATAGAATGATAGCAATTATGTAAATGTCAGAAGCTTATGTTGTCAGATGATGAAGGTACGGAAGCTGTTGACAGAGATTCTACTGGATGTCACCTCTGATGAACTGGTCTCTGTCGCCAAGCAAGTTTATCGCAAGGCAAAACTCAAAGCTGCCAAAGGTATAACCAGCCTTGTCTTGCATCACCCTAAATATAGCCTCCTTACAGGACATTTGGACATTAGTCATGTGGCTGACTGTCAACAGAACGGTAACTTCGGTGCACTGGCTATGACACTCTTAGTAGTCACCTCAAACACCTCCCTTGGTTTTGTTGAGCTTGTTGCACTGCAGTGATTGGTGGACGCAATCGTGCAAAGATTGCGACACATTTTATAATTATCTTGGGAGACACTTCCGAATGCTACCACATTTACCACATGATATCAATTGTTTTCAATGGCCAACTGCTGTTTTTTTTTATCTTTATAAACGATTCGTATTTTTACATATGAATGAATTTTGTAGATTTTTATCACTTTTCATTTTGTAATTTTACATTTGTTGATGATGTACACGTGCATATAAATGCGTTGTTGAATTTCTTGTTGAATTGTCTTACATTTTTGTTAGTTGTATGACTGACTTGTGTGTGTTTACGTACAGATGTGTTACTTTAGCTCCCACTTTAGTTTGGTGACACAGCTGTTGACACGATGACAGACTAAGGAAAACGTTGATAGCTAGTTTGATGAGTGACGTTTGGTTGACCTGTGTTCATGTCCTTACATGGTACTCTGTTGTGTTGTGTCATTGTTTGTCCTCGTGTTAATTATGTTTAAATACTTTCAAATGTGAATAAATTTGAAGTGTCAAACAGTATTGCAGCATCGGATTTATGTAAAGGACGGGATTGCATAGCTGCATTTTAACTCGAGCCAGCTTCGTAGAATCTTTGTAGGGTAACACATTCATTGGGTCACGTACTAGTGTCGCATATTGCTAACATCTGTGTCTCTTGCAGTCGGGGAACACTTTATGTCGCTGAGATTTTAGGTGGGAGGAGAGGTGGCGCGGTCTACTCACGGTCCCCGTACTAATGCGTTTGTATGTGTATATGTAAAAGCTCCAGCAAAGCAACTCGCCCGCTCGTCTGCCTTGTCCTCTATAACGGCCATTGGTAAGTGTTACGTCTCTAGTCACCAGGGGGCGGGCGTTCTCACAATACGCCAACCCCGCTGGCAGTTCGGGGCTTGGTGTGTCTCTGTTGTGTTTTACACAGCGCGTTTGATTGGTTTAAAAAAGCATTTGGCAGATTGCCAAGTGCAAGTCTCTTGGTGGAAAACAGGTTTTTTTTTATTTTCTGCCTATGAGCTAAGGCTTTCTCAGTTACTGCACCAACTCTGGAATTCACTCATTGTTAGCATTATGTCAGTAGAAATATGATAAAATGTTGCTGTCATTTGAGAACTTAACGGCTTTGCTCCCCAGTGCATCCATCTATCTATTGATAACTTTGACATTCTATATCGAATTTGAGATTGCCTAACTCTCGTGAGTTTCCGATGATGTAGGTGTGATGTAGGTTTTTGTATTACATTAAAATAATCTAATGATCATGTCCTCTTTATTTATCATTCGGTTTTTTTTTATTCCACCCTTGAAGTTGTAATATTTTGAGTATTAGAGTTCAGTATGTCAAACTCTCACTCTGCAGCCCAGAGAATATGATTACTTGTGCAAGAGTCATTATGTTGGAAATTTGTATAGATATACAACCAAATTCTGTTATACTGTTATTTTATTAACAGTCAACAATTAAGCTTCCAAATGATCTATAGATGGTGCTGCGGTCATTCAGCCTGTAGATGAAATGTTCGTAGAGGAATGCATTTTGATGTCATCTGTATAATTCTAAAAGTGCTTATATAATTCCCAATCAATTGAGATTGTTCTCATATCCCTGACATACATAGTAATTATGACTTAAAATTATATTAAAACCGTACAAACAATAATTATTCTAAAATAGTCATTGAAACATTTTTTTTTCAATAATCCTAATAATATGTGTAATCTAAATTTGTATGAAACTGTTTTTAACTAGTTTTAGTCATTGAAATTTTCCATAAAGTGGTAGACACACTTCTGTCACGTCATTGTACCAGTGACCTTGGTTTGCCAGGCTTGGGCTACGGTTCAAGCAGTGAGGAAGACGAGGACGACGAGGGAGGAGAGGAGAGGGAGGAGGAGGAGCTGTCCGAGTCAGACGAGGATGAGGGAAGAGCGTGGGAGCGGATCCGGTGCAAGAAAATCGCATTTGAGCGGCGTATGCAGGAGATGGAGGAGAGACAGAGAGGTAGATTGTCTCCATCAGTCCTTCTTCCCCCTTGGTCCCTTTGTAGGGTGGGGGCCGCATCACTAGAAACGTCGTCTCCGTTCGTCGTGATCTTATCCCATTCTTTCCCACTCCCACCAACTATTCACATCTGCTATTTCAAGATCTCTCTTAACACTCTCCCTCCATCTTAACACTCTCCATCCATCTTAACACTCTGTCTCCATCTTAACACTCTTGTCTCCATCTTAACTCTATCCATCCATCTTAACATTGTCCCTCCATCTTAACACTCTCCCTCCATCTTAACACTCTCCCTCCATCTTAACACTCTCCTTCCATCTTAACACTCTCCCGCCATCTTAATTTTGGTCTACCTCTTCTCCTTCTACCACCCTTTTCTGTTTTCCATACTCTCTTTGTCAATCTCTCCTCACTCATTCTCAGTCTGCCCCACTACCTTGATCCTTGGGTGTTTCTTCATTACAATCTCTTCTCTAAATTCCACCATTCCTCAGCTTCAGTTGTAATTGCTTAATTTGTAATTACTTTTTCTGTCGCAGTGTAATTGTTTTACTTTGAGCATTGTGGTCATGAAGAATATATTGCAGTAATTGTAAGCATGAATTCACCTAAAACTAAGATCAGCTGTAATGATACACGTAAATGATGTTATACTCCTTTATAAAACAATATAGTTGTACTGAGTGTTTTTGTAGTTGAACCCAATCCTGGTGTCCTCACCTATGGCTTCTCCACACAGATCAGTGAATGATCTATATATAGCAATAATCCACATGTATGACTATTAAAAACGTGATGACAAAATAGACAATAGCCTAACATGTAACGTTGTATTACAACCTGGACTACTGTCATATAGTGTTACTGGATGGGTTAAAATGACTTTGATGGGTGACATTTTAGGTGCTTGCCATATGGGATAAATGTTGTTAGTTTTGTATTGATTGTGTTTTGTCTCTCCAGATGAGAGGAGGGAGAAGGTGAGGGAGGAGCGCAGGGCAGCTCTGTCACGGGAGCGCAAGCAGTCAGAAGAAGAAAAAGCAACTAAGTCTGTGAGCAAAGAGGACACTGCGTCTGCGACCACCGTGAAGGAAAGGGAGGGAGAGGGAGAGGGGGAGAATAGGACACGCAAAGTAGATAGTCGTAATGAATCGGTGGGGGAATCTGAAAAGAAAACAAAATCTTTGTCTTCCAAAGTGAAGGATAAGCCAAAGAAGGCTGTATCACAGAAGGTGTTGAAAAAGAAGGAGTCAGAGTCTTCTGACTCTGACTCAAGTAGTTCAGACTCTAGTTCTAGCAGTAGTGAGTCAAGTTCATCTGAGTCAGAGTCAAGTTCATCAAACAGGGTGTCTAAACATTCCCGACATAGGGGCAAGGGTAAAAAGGGGGGTAGGGAAAAGGAGAAGCATAAGGAGGTGCGGTCGGGTCATAGGAGAAGAGAAAGTAAGGAGCATTCTCGGCGGGAGAGTAAGGACCTGAGTAGTCGGGAACAGAGGAAACTTGCAGAGAGGCAGCGTAGCAGAGAGGATCGGAGGAGCAGGGATAGACATAGGAGTAAGGATAGGGATAATAGGCATTCCGGGAGGGGTACGGGAGAGAATAGGGAGCGATCCCGGCGGCACAGGGATGAGCGTAGTACGAGTTCAGATAGTGGGGAGCGACACAGACACGGGAAGAGGCGACGCAGGGAGCGCAGCGATAGTGACAACAGCCCGTTACGTGATAGGAGGAGGACGCGGGATGGAAGCGACAGTTCCGACAGTAGCAGAGGGAAGACAAAGCGACGACGACGTTCACAGGAGTCTTCCCGGTCGAAGGGAACACATAAAAGCAGCAGCAGCAGCAGCAGACATAATAAGTTGAAGAAAGCGAGAAGGTCGCCAACAGATGGCGATGTTGGCAGCAAGAGGTCGCGGACGAAGGGTGGTAAGAAGTCAAGTCGAAAACGCCAGTCTAGGTCACGCTCAAGGTGGGAACTGATTCCTTGTTTTTGCAAAATCTCTGGATATGACTTGTTCCAAGCCTGGGAGGAATACCTTTTCTGGCACTGCAGTCATTGCATCTGAGACGTTCTTTAATAACAACTACTTTTGACTATTTCTGTTGTCTGTTACTGACGTTTCCTCCCTGGCTGGGCAAATGTTTATTGATGTTTTCTTTCTCACTATGCCTCTCAACTTAGGCATCTGGTCAAATTGTTCTGAATGTTGAGTGTGCACATCATTAAATGTACGACACATTTGGTTTCATAACATCAACCATTAAAGTTGTCATTAGTTTATTTATTTGTGTAGGGTAATTGTTCTTCCTTTACTTGGCGCTCAAAGTTTAAATGTAGGTCCTCCTGTTGATATGCTCTTGTGACGGCCATTTTGCAGTGCCCACATGTAATCGTACTGGTACTTTTTTCTGTGTCACATAGTTGCTAAGGAAAGAAAGGTTTGTGCTGCGTCTATGATGTTGTTACAAATTAAATTGTCTTCTATGATTATTTCTTGACAGGCCACTCTAAGGGTACATTAAGATTATTTCTTGACAGGCCACTCTAAGGGTACATTATGATTATTTCTTGACAGGCCACTCTAAGGGTACAGCCTAGTTGTCCCTCGTTGTCAGCTGAAAATTAATTTTGTTGCTTCTTCGGTTTCAGGTCTTAAGAACCGTTCTTCGTTCTCAAGACGTGTCGTGACTCCCGCCTCATACACACATACAGGTGGTGAACTTTATGAAAGAACCGATTATGCTAGGTATCGGCTGCAATGTTCTGTTAATACTCCAAGTTGGACTATTTGTCTCTGTCTGTCAAGTCAGACATATCAGCAACAATTCTGGCAGTAACGCGTCGCTCACCATCGTGCACCACACTGTTTGTGCATGCATCTTGTTGTCAATGATTACTGCACAGTAAAGTGACGCTTTTTTAGATGCCTGCTTTCGTGTCTGATTCACCGGTTGCCAGTTTCCTCTTTCACATAAGTGTTTAAAGGGAATGTACAACGATTTTGACTGATTCGCAGCAATGCCCGAGTACTGTAAATCTCAAGATACATCTAAATTAACAACGCTATACTTCGTGTTTTAATCGTTATTGCTGCAATATATTTACTGTCAGAAATGGCATAAACCGAGAATTTGACAGATCAATAAATTATCCGGTGAAAAACGTTATATTTTACCTTCAAATGTAAAGAGTTATTGGTCGGACTTTAATTTCAGTAGAGTGGTCTCTGTGTCGTAAAACTAATGTATTTTAATCCACTGCCAAATCATTTATTTTCAAAAATATTAAGAGGTGATCGATACTGATTCTAACACATTTTGTATGGATATTATTTTTAACCAACTGAAAGGTTATAAATGCTAATACATTCAGTGTTGCAATATTCCATGAAACAATTATTCAGTTAACCAGTTAAAATAGTTGCACATTCCTTTTAAGTGATAACGTTTAGAAGAAAGAATAAGCTTCAAACAACAAAAAGATGTAAGTAATCACTGAAGGAAGCATATAAACCATTATGATATATGACGCCACAAGAACAGTTGCTGCTTCTTGACTGATGCATAATTATATCGTACTAGTGGAGTGACTGCACTCAATGCTTGGCCATCGTACTGAAGCAGGCAGGAATCGAGTGTGAAAACTAGTCGAATGCACTAGAACAAGTGGCTCGGGGAGTAATCAATGCTGTGTCAGTCTGTGATTTCTTGTGCAACACTTGAACACAAGAACGAAGCCCCCCACCTCTTGTTTGACGAAGTGGGACGCGGTGGTCAGAACATCAGACTCAATCGAGAGAACCCGGGTTTGAATCCTTGCTGCTGTTTCGAAACTTGGGCAATTTCATTCAATCCACATTGCTCCAATACACTCGGCAGTATAAATGAGTAGGGGAAGGTGGGGCATGTCCACACAAGTCACTATTGACCGAACCATGCAGTATTTGGTTTCAAAACTTCTACTGTATAGCATCTAGCATTTCAACCCTGGGGCATATCCACACACCAGTGATCTATACATATTGATTATATATATGTTGTTCTTAGTGCAGTTGAAGTTTGGTAATTGGTAGTAGTAAACTACTAAATATACAGATTAACACGGGAAATTTTACCATTCTGGCATATACAGTACATTAGTTACGACACACATACCTTAGATGTGCGGACATGCCCCACCTTCCCATACCTGGCTGTAGACATACCTTAGATGTGCGGACATGCCCCACCTTCCCATACCTGGCTGTAGACATACCTTAGATGTGCGGACATGCCCCACCTTCCCATACCTGGCTGTAGACATACCTTAGATGTGCGGACATGCCCCACCTTCCCATACCTGGCTGTAGACATACCTAAGATGTGCGGACATGCCCCACCTTCCCATACCTGGCTGTAGACATACCTTAGATGTGCGGACATGCCCCACCTTCCCATACCTGGCTGTAGACATACCTTAGATGTGCGGACATGCCCCACCTTCCCATACCTGGCTGTAGACAGAGGTGGATAAGTGAACGAATAGTCTTAGCGCAGCAATTGCTTCCCACAGAAGTCGAGTTGTCGTTGGAATGAACAGGTCTGCGAGGGGTGAAGTGTAAAACGAGTTGTTGGAATGAACAGGTCTGCGAGGGGTGAAGTGTAAACAGGTCTGCGAGGGGTGAAGTGTAAACAGGTCTGCGAGGGGTGAAGTGTAAAACGCTTCAACAGTCTCAAGGACTGGATAACGCGTACCTTTACCTTTACAATGTCTTGTTGAAGACGACATGTCTGAGCACACCAGAGGGTGATTCACTGGCTTAGTCTACGTTGTCTTCTTAGTTGACCTGAGAAACGTTTCTTATAACGTACGTTGTGACTTACTGCTATTTGCAAACAATGTTAGTATTGTTTATGCCGTGAACGCACGCTAAGCCCCAGGGCCAGTTAGACTTTGATACCCTCTCTATTTACTTCACCAACTGTATACACCCACGTGGTCAGAGTCCACGCGCATCGAGAATGATTGCGCGAGGCAACTTGTCCTTATCAGGAAATTTCAATTGACTCTGCGATAAGCCACTAGACCTTTCAAGGAGTTAGTATACATTCGGTGACTGGTGCGGACATGTGATCTCCTGTTAAAAGCGCATTTTATAGTGTTGCCCCGTAGTGAAATATTTACAAGCACACTGATAAATCAACCGTTTAGCATACTGCGTGTCCCATTGTCATCTGTCAGTTAGGTTTGCAAGAAATTCATGAAATGTATGTAGCAAGAAAAACTAGAACTATGATACAACTAGCCGAGTTGCACGGGAGAAACGGCAGCCACTGCATGAGCTGATGACTCCGTGCACTACCTAGTCACTTATGACTCATTGCACCACCTAGTCACTTATGACTCATTGCACCACCTAGTCACTTATGACTCATTGCACCACCTAGTCACTTATGACTCCGTGCACTATCTAGTCACTTATGACTCCGTGCACTACCTAGTCACTTATGACTCCGTGCACGATATAGTCACTTATGACTCCGTGCACCACCTAGTCACTTATGACTCCGTGCACTATCTAGTCACTCATGACTCCTTGCACCACCTAGTCACTTATGACTCCGTGCACCACCTAATCACTTATGACTCCGTGCACTACCTAGTCACTTATGACTCCGTGCACCACCTAGTCACTTATGACTCCGTGCACTACCTAGTCCAGTTTTAGTAGGGCAATGTCTGTGGCAATGACAGTTTCATGCCCAACTGCCGGTTTCACGAAGCGTTCGTGCCGTTCGAATGAACTTATGTGGACGTTTGGCGTTGATCACGTAACTCGGAACCATCGTAGAAAACACGCATAGCGTGGCTACCAATTGTACGTAACTACTAACTCCAGTTGTTCTGAGTTATGTAATCTTCGTCAGACTTCCAGATAAGTTCCTTCATAATATCTCTGACCACTTGGGGATTTGTTTAATGTAAGAACCAGCCCCTGGGCATTGTTTAATGTAAGAACCAGCCCATGGGCATTTTTTTATGTAAGAACCAGCACCTGGGCACGCCTACAAAGTGTAATCTCCATACGGGGCGTTCGCAGGCTTTTTTTTACAGAGGGCGCTACTGTCTGATTTCGACCAGAAATCTTTACACGTACCAAAATGTGTACTTTCAATGAACAACAATGATACAATTGTAATATAATTAATTAACGAATATACTAGATGATCTACTTAACATAAATAGTGAACAATCAACTCGCCATAAATGACCTAAATTTTACAAACATCTAAATCCAGGCAAATGTCCCCCCCCCCCGGACACCCATGTCTCTACACATGCGAAACTGACGGAGATATGGGGAACGTACATGTGTCTGTATGCTTATTAATAAGCATACAAACAAACAAAGACACGAATCATTTTACGGTAATAGGGGTCACAGCCGAGACGGCAAGATAAACAAGACCATAAACAATGTTAATATATGACGTTGGCTTGTCCAGTAGACGAGAAACAACGTAGGCCTACAGCACTTGTAAGACCATATGAGCGTTTCCACGCGCTACTCGAGATATGGCGTGGTGCGTCGTGATGAGGTCACTGTTACCTCAACCAAACCACTGTAAAATTATCGGTTTTACTTGGACCCAACACGGTACCCGTAGCATCAAATATATAAATATACTTGAAACGTTATTCCTGAATTACTGGTCCTGATTTTGTCCAGCACATGGCACATGACTGGAACTGAAAGTTAATATTTTACGTGGCATACAACATTATCAAGACCCTAACGGGCAACAAGTCCCACGCATCGACAGTTGTCAAGAACAATAATGGAAACGTCCTGGCAACGGAGGACGAACAGATGGGCAAGACACTTTCGGGAGATTCTAAACAGACGTGGCAGCCAAACACACACTACAAAGACAACATGGAAGAAACGTGGGCGTATCACAAATCAATAACGATGACGATGCCATCAGATAGACCAAGAAAAACAAAACACCAGGAGATGACATAATTTTCAGTTGAAGTCACATTTTGTGAAAAGTATGTTACATGCATTATTTCTGTCAACATATACATTACATTTATTATTCGTATTAATAAAATGTACCATAGCAATGGTATTCTATGTTATAGTAAGTTACATATGTGAAGTTTCCCAGGCGCGGTCGACTGTAACTAAGCCCCGTGTGCGGGGCAAGTTGTTACAGCAAAGAACATGTGGATCACAAAGCAAGTGTCGCTCGTACATGTTACTGTTATTACATTATTATCGTTGTTACTGTTATTACATTAATTGGATTATGCATTTAATACACGGTGTGCATAACAATGTAGGTGTTCACAGCATTGTGTGCTTTTCATTCTTGGCTACCATTTGGGACACATTCCCCATATTCTTACATAGCAAACAGTTGTGAATTGAATATAAATTACTGAATGGAGTGTAAAGTAATGAGTGCCAGTCAGTTGCGTACTTAGTGGGGCATTATGCTTTGCCCTTTGATTTTTTTCGCATATAAACTGTTGCACCACTGCGTGATAGTATGGTCAATTAATGCCTAGGCTTGCCCCTTGACCTCCCCTTTGTGAGGTCACAAATACGTCACTGATGGCAATACTTCTTAAATGCGATTTATATTATATTTTGATTGAATGATGCACACACACACACACACACACACACACACACACACACACACACACACACACACACACACACACACACACACACACACACACACACACACACACACACACACACACACACACACACACACACACACACACACACACACACACACACACACACACACACACACACACACACACACACACACACACACACACACACACACACACACACACACATACACATGCATTCACGCACGCACGCACGCACGCACGCACGCATGCAGTTACATCCACATTTCAATTAACCATGCAATGTTCATTAATTACTCAAGTAGGGCTTAGCCATAAACCAGTAGGCCTACGTTGGCTTCGTATGTGAAACAAGTCGTTCACACGTCGGGGTTAAATACATTTAGTTCTTTCAGTCACTGTCAGCACACTACTCGCTGGCTGATCTATCGGTGAGAGCCGCCTGAGCGTTGTTACAGTTGTAACAACTTACCCCGATACAATTGTAACAACTTGCCCCAAACACAATTTTTTGCAGTTGAATGCAGATGGACAATTGCGCAAATAATTAATTTTAGTATAACTTCTACTTGATATAACCTCTTATAGTACATAGTATATGCGTTTCGAGTTTTATTCACGAAACATCAAAAGTGGCTGCGTGAGGTAATATTGTGTAGGCATAGCAAACACAGTTTTAGGTGGTTAAAAAGTCGTTTTTGTCGACATCTTGTTAATTCGTCTTCTTAACTCCCGATTTTTGGACAGTGGTGGACGTCCAACCAACTTCTGCCGATGGTGACCCCCATGATTATGTGTGGTTTGGTAAAACGATTCTGTAACAACGTGGCAAGAGGCATCACTATCTGTACCAGGCAAGATGTTCTGCTTTTACAACGAACCAAGAACGGCAACGATAAACAATTCAGGGAAGAATAGACAGGCTTCAGGAGCGGAAGATCGTACACAGACCAGATCTTTACGATTAGGATTATTTCCACAGAGTAGTCACTGCTAACAAGGCTACTAATACGGTATACAAATACTAGTTAATTATACAGGTTATTAAGATTATATATAAGAGAAACGTAAAGGGCTAGGATATTAGTCACAGGCCTACAATTCCTACAGCACGACTGCCAGTGTAGATGTAAGAAGAACAAAAGTCCCGGAAGCCATATTACGCTTACACAGATTAACGAAAACCTTGTCTAGAACATCCGTGTCTGCTTTGTGCATTCAGCAACAACCTATTGTCGAAATGCTGGTGGTTGTACCGTGGTATAACGTGTCAGCCAAGAGATTTTGGAAGACACGTAGGCCCTATGGGTCATTCTTACACTAGACATCGCGTAGACGTCGCGCGAAGAACAGTAGCGGGCACTGTCGTATTCTCGCCCTCTTATTATTGGCTTAATTAGTAATTATTTGGGGCGTGTAGGGCCTACAGTGTTTCACAGTAACACGATAAAGTAGAGCTATCAGAGTAGAGCAGCACGTGCCACTTATACTGGAGACGTCTACCGAACAAACGATGTCGTATGATGCCAAACTGATTTGCTTACGTTTGAATTTAACAGAAACAGCACGCCATATAAGTTACATCAAATTGATTTTTACCCACAGTAGTATTACAAATTCAATATTACCCTCGTGACACATGTACTTTAAGTCTTTAACAAAGCACACATTTGAACTGGCTCATTAGTAACTGTACTATTATAATGACTGTGCTAACCGATTTCGCCTTAGATGAAGAGAAGTTGGTCAAATCGTGTTTGCCTCTAAATGGGTGCGCTTTTACCACACACTACTCGAGTTCACAAACCAATTTAAAGAGGGTTCAGAATTAGTCGGCTTTGACTATCTAACCAAAACGGTCGATTAATAGTCAACACTTTGGTACATCGCACTGAAAGTTGAGCAGCTGGCTTGGCTATATCTGCTGAATAGAGGATGGACGTATTCCAAAGGACGTCCTCTATGGTGAGCTTGCCTCTGGTGCAGGGCGTGCCGGCCGTCCAGCTGTGCGGTTCAGGGATGTTTGCAAACAAGATATCAAATCTGTTGAGATCAGCATCGAGTGCTGGGAACCTGCTGCAGCAGACCGCAACAACTGGCGACAGGTTGAGCGAAGTGGTACGAGGAAGGCAAAAGAAAAAAGATACGAACAGCGGACGGAGAAGAGAGAGCGTCGGAGAGAGAGGATATCGACTACCACGTCTCTACATCAAACTGTCTACACCTGTACCATCTGTAACAGAGACTGCTACTAAAAAAATCGGACGTTTTAGTCACAGCAGATGCGGTGCAAAACACCGATGTCACCTGTGGCGTGCTCCATTATCGCCCGAGATACACGAATGTCAGTGATGAAACCTTTTGTGCAACCAACTAGTTGTTTGTTGGTTGCACATTTCTGATTGTCACGGTATAGAGTCGACTGCGGTCCGTGTGCAGTGCGGGTGTTTCACGGGTCATTGGTAATTTGTAGCAAACGTATAGTTGACGACAGGAATGAATTCCCCAAAGTGACAGGCAATCGCCATTCAAAAATGTTGCTTTGTCGTCGTCCCGTCGATGGCCTTGTCGGGCCGTGCCAGTGACATACCGACAATCGCGTGTTGATGTTCGCGTGCACGCGTGTCTTGGCGCGTAAGTACCAATTTACCAAGATCGTTATCAGCTCGAAAAACACGATTTATGCCAGAACCCTTTGTACACAAAAATTACGTGTGGTCGACTATGTTTTACTGGGAATTATCTTTGTGAGCTCCGCATTTCACAATAGCGGCAGTTAAAGTATATCACAATGTTGGATCAGTGTGTCCAGGTTGATGGACAGTTGAACAATAATGAAATATTAGACTGTTGTCGTGTGCCTTGTTTTGTTGTTGAAAAGTCACGCAACGTTATAACTAACGCCTGGGGGAAGAGCACTGAACACACTGAACACACTGAACACACTGCTAGTATACCATCTTTGAGAATTTGTCTAACTAAACAAGTTTTATACTTCTGTCAAAAAATAAGCCAATGCTCCCCCTTTAAATACGCCACTGAACCTTGTTAACTACCTAGTATAGGCCTTATTGTGCTGCACTGATTAAAACAAAGTTGTTGTTTCCGCATTTGATTTAAACTATATTTACACCAGGCAAAAAATTACAAGTAAATTATTGTCTCGAACCAATCAATTTTTTTATTAAACAATAGTTTTCCTGCGGAATGATCTTCTCAACTTATCTCACTACGTGTAGTCTTATACATGGCGCCTTGTCGTCTAAATGATTACAATATTATAATGTCCTGAGGTGACTGGGAACCCAATTCGCCATATGCAGATATTGAGCACTGGGGACATGAGGTTAAACAGTGTAGGCCATAATCCTGTTTACCACTTGGGGTAGATGGTACAATGTACGCTTTGTTGTGCTGCGGTTTTGGATCGTCGGAAGGTTTTGATAGGGTCGTTGAGCCACTTTCGTAGCGCAGCACGGCTTCGGGTTGTTCAGTATTTGAGATATATCACGTGCAACCACTAAAATGTAATACGCACATACCAAAACAAACATAGTTGGTTGATATATATATATATATATATATATATATATATATATATATATATATATATATATATATCAACCAACTGTTTACAACTGGAACTACTTATCTTATCGATTAGGAACTGCTTAACCCCTTTTGTTTTGGTGCGCTGCCGAGCTTGGTTTTCCCGAGTAGTAGTAGTAGTAGTAGTAGTAGTAGTAGTAGTAGTAGTAGTAGTAGTAGTAGTAGTAGTAGTAGTAGTAGTAGTAGTTATTTTCACAGCGAGTAATCAAGCCATGGAATGCCCTACCAAGCGACTGTGTCAATGTACTAACAGTAAACAATTTGAAAGCAAAATATTAAAATTACTGTCATAACCACTGGGGGGCTATATATTAGCCAGTTGGCTCCCTGCTCCAAACCCAGTTCAAGGTATGTAAGGTATGTTAGTAATAGTAATAGTAGTAGTTGTATTTCCTGGTTCCTGAACATTACATGATTGTCTAACTGCGTGGAAATGACGTCATCGCGGCAACGGATATTGCCTTCCGTAAATGTGGTTTTACGCGTACGTCATCAAAGCCGAAAACAGCTCAAACTCTGAAGTCCGGTGAAATGCCACCTCAAGGGGGTCAACACAAAACCAACAAACAGGAAGCGTGGAACACTGCATCTATGATGTAAAGTCATAGTTATTGATATATTGAAAAGTTACAGTAATCAACCGCTTTGAACAGAACAGTTAAGTATAGGTTAGCATTACACACGTATAACTATAACTGATTTATTTATACGTTGTTGTGTGCACATCCGGAATGTAATAGAATGAAGTAAAATACGCTGAACAAGATGGTAGATTCTCAGAAAACATCAATGGCTGGTTTTTACAATTACAGCTGCAAAAGGCATTTCCGATAGGGCAAGTAAAGTAACATCTGAGAAACAATGAACATCTTATTTCGGTTCATTGGACAGCAACATTTATGGAAGTATTAACAATGATGGGATAGAGTGAATACAACTGAAGCGTCCCTATCCCAGATGATTTCCTCTCAATCACCTGTTCACTGGTCAGCCTCACCGCCTAACCAACCTCAAACAATTTCGTAAATTCCCCATCACCCAGTTCCGTGTTTAAGATCAGCTGAAGACGCGTCAAAACTATGAGAAACCTTTGCAGTTTATCCCGAGTAGAACTGAGTCTAATAATGAAAATAGTTGCAGCTGCAGAGGGAGACTCGTTGGACAGGTCAGGTTGAACTGGCCAGGTATCGCAGTTTAAAATCGGAAGCTAAATAACACCTATACCGTTCTTTCTTTTATTTGTCTACCTGCCTGTTCAGCTATATGCTCATTGTGTCGTCTATCTATAGCTATCTATAGCTATCTATAGCTACCTAATCATGCCCGGCCTCGGTGGGGAGGTTCGGGGCTTCGAAGGAACCCCTTTTGGAGAAAATTACTTTTACTTGTAATTGTTTTTCATAAATCATCCCATAAATCCACCAATTGTGTACGCCCGAACCCCCAGTTTCAAAATCACGAGGACGGACCTGTAATAGCTATTGTTTTCCCTTAATAAACTGTTCATGCGCGAACAGGTCTTACTCAAATTTGAGGGATTTGCTCGTATGTGAAAGGTAAGGGACAATGGCTCCTAACATCACTGCATGTCCTCACATCTCACTGTGCACAACTCAACGTGTGCCCCAAACGTGCAATTCTTCACAATGTCATACTTTCTCAGTCTCACCACCCGCCCAACCCAGTCTTCCCTATTCTTCCCCTGTTCTCTAAAACCCGCCGCACCGCGTTTCAGTTAACACGGAACTTTATTGCACGTGGCACCGTTGGTGCAACGACCGCGCCGCTTTGTCGTAGCCGCACATCAATTCTACCGTTGGTGCAACGACCGCGCCGCTTTGTCGTAGCCGCACATCAATTCTACCGAATCAACAGTGCGACCGACACCCCACCGCACGGTGCATACCCCACGGCGCCGTACCCCAAACGGCGGGTTATTGGTGGCTGTTGCTTGTCGCTGCGACAGGTGTGTAATGGCGCCCCGGCTCGGCGCTGTCGATCGAGCGACAAGTGTCTGACGCTGCGGAGAGGACACGTCACGCCAACCGTCGCCGGCCAGGAGCGGTCGTAGTCGAATCGGCGCCGCCGTCGATGTGACGTTAGCGGCGCTCTGCTGCTGACAAATCCCGACACTTGTGTGTGATTGTGACGCGTGCCACTGCCGCTTTTAGTCGGCTGCCATGGCGTTCGCTCGACGGCGGTGCTCGGGTCTACTACTCGTCGTACTGACCGCTACATTCGCCGCCCACTCGGACAAACACACAGGTAAGTCACACATGGTCAGTTGTGTCGGACTCTCGTGTTGTTGTTTACTGAAGTTGACCAAAAAGAACCTGATACTTGTAAACAGAATTCGTGCGGCAGGGACTCATTGAGTAGGCCTCGTTAGGTGTATTTATGTGCACGGCTCGTCACCACGTCAACAAACCCTTTTCGACTCGCTCCTCGTGGGGCGCCAATTTGATGTTGTCCCACAAACGGACCAAGACCTGGGCATCATAGTAATCAATTGAGTATTTACTAACACCAGAGAGCAGAGTGAAGTCTTGACGGAACCAGATAAACTGATTTTAATGCATACAGTGCAAGTTCTTGGAATTGAGAAAAATTATACAATAGTATATATGTATTGGTTGTACTTTCCAGGAGTAACGGGAGTTAATAAGCCATGGTCATGGATCCACCGATGGATATTATATATGTACGTGCTTATACTTTCCGAATACATAGTACATGTGAACGGGGCAAAATCCAGTGTGGCTTATGTGCCTATGTCAGCAGAAGTGGGCATTTATAAATTATGTAAAACTGCCGCCAGCCGTAGACAGGAATCAAGTGTCTGAGCGCAGCACAGAAACACGGCAGCCCCGAACAGTTTAGCAACCTTTGCCCGGTAGTCGTATAATGTGTGTGTTTTGGCCTTGGAGATGCAGATCCCAATAAAGTCCGATTTAATCTCCCGGGGTCTAACCTTCCCAGTTCGTGTACGCGTCTTTAGAAACATATACTGTTTAACATGTCTGGTTTGATTCCCCCGTGGGACGGTGGACGAATATAATATTATATGGGTTATGTAGTTCATATAGTGACTTTGTGATGCGTGCAGATGATCCATGAGTCGTAGACGCTACATGCTTGTCAACCTGTCAAACGAGGAGAGAGCGCGCTTATATAATATAATTCCATACACAGACGTTCCCTGTGCTGAAAGTAGGGGGCCTATATGTTAGCATATACATCTTTCACGGCCAGAGAAGAACTTGTAAAGGTCTGGCGCTCAGAGAGATCTCCATCCCTCGTGACTTGAGTGAGATTGCATTGGTTGGTGGTCCCGTTTCTATTTAATTATGTTTGCCCGAGAACGTGTGTGTAATAACATTATATCCTCTGTGCCGTGCACCGTGAGACTGAAATCCATCGGCGACAACAAATTGCTGTCTTAAGCACAAGACTCTACTGAGGTCTGGGGATACCACGGGGAGTCTACCTACTTGAGACATGTAAACAGGACGCGTCTGGAGACGAATGTCTCCACTGGGGCGCAGTGTTCAGTTGATCAGTACTCGGGTCGATATAGATCGGCGTCCCAAGGTCGATATATAATTATTTAGTGCGTGCGTGCGTGCATACGTACGTGTGTTAGTGCGTGAATGAGTTCGTGCGTGCGTGCGTGCGTGCGTGCGTCCGTGCGTGCGTGCGTGCGTGCGTGCGTGCGTGCGTGCGTGAGTGAGTGAGTGCGTGCGTGCATGAGCGTGTGAGTGCGAACGTGCGTGCGTGCGTGCGTGCGTGCGTGCGTGCGTGCGTGCGTGCGTGCGTGCGTGCGTGCGTGCGTGCGTGCGTGCGTGCGTGCGTGCGTTAGGATATCATTTCATATTGGTTATGTTATTAACATTTTGTTTCACACAATTGCTCAAGTATTTCTTCCAAACTGACGCTGATATTGCATCATTCATGTTGTTTTAAAGTGGTTTGTATTGCCGCTGTTAGTTAACGCTTAAGCTAATAGGTCTAATAGGTCTCAACCGCGTCAAATAAAAACAAACAGATTATGAATAATACGGTATATAATGAATAATACGGTATAATGAATAATACGGTATTTTAGCTAGAAGAGAGATTTGGCTAGCGCCAAATATTGTAAGACGTTACCTTACACATATATCTCACGGAATGCCATATGCACACAGCAACACACTTACTCATTCATATGTATTCAAACTAATGTATTTAATCACGCACATGTGGTTAACGAGTTGACCTTTAACTGCGGCGCCGACCCGGCAATGTTTGCCCGTCTGCCATTGGGGTGTCAGTTTACAAATGCCGAACGCCCGCTGCCAGACTTGATCTGATAACTGCTAGTTTACCCCCTAAAACATCAAAAAGCGCTTGGCGTTTCAGCGAAGTCACCCAGACCATGACAACACAGTGACACTAGACAACACCCTTGGTGGCGCTTATGATCGGACTCAAGTGAAGAATAGCGTATAATGAACTCCCAACTAATTTTTCATTATCGTCATAAACGTTGAGATTACAATTCAGATTTTCAGATACAATCATAACCCACACAGAGCTAGCTAGCGTAGCCAGAGGTATGGAAAGTGCAATCAACATCCCAAAATACCCAGTCGCCAGGGGCAGCTGCGTGCTTCGTGACCCGACGGGGTGACAAGCATAAGGCGACCCAGTTTGCGCGGTAGTCGCGAGGCGGGCGGCCCAGCGCTGTCAGCTGCCCGCTGGCGTCTCCAATGCCGGAGCTGACGGCTGCCTTTTGTGCTGAAACTGAACACCTCGACTTTTGTGTGCGGTTCAGCGAAGCGTGCTTGGCTCGCGTCGGCCCACACTCTCCATGGCTGCCTGGCCACGCGAGACGGCTTCAGTCAGTCGTGACGAGGCCGTCGCGTGCCGCTTTGTCGTACGATGTTCATTGGTCGGGTGCGCATTTTTGAAAATTCAAACAACCGTGCGTTGTTTGGAAATTAGAAGCAAACCGAGGAAGACATAATGGGAGGTGCATCGTTACCGGTACTTAGATTCGTCAGGGGAGGACCCGGTGTTGTTATCAACGTTCATAGCTTTTTCAAGTCTAAATCTCTAAGCAATGGCACTTTTGTTCACCACATCAAGAGGCATATACAATCACCATCGTCTCAACGGTAGATTATGTCTACAATAATCCCTGGTGGATATCCTAGATCATATTTGACTTTCTAGTCACCAAGTTGCGCAACCGGGGGCGATACAAATAAGTGTTTAGTTGTTCATCAAATATATATATAAATGTCTAATGTTTCAATGGCGGATCCAGAATCAGTCATCAATCACGCATTTTTTGCATGTTGAACAAATGTGGTCATAAATATCTTATAACAAGTGATAACAAAATGTCCTCTATATAGCTAGAGAGTCCACACGAATCTCCTGCCATGCTATGTCATTTCACGTGTATGTGTTAAACTGTCTCGGATATAAAGTACTATGTCTATAAACGAAAGTTATTTCAGGTATTTGCGATTCGGAAGATCTAAGCGAGATAAATATTGGCTCAACATAGGTTGGTAGATAAGCCGCGATTAGTCCACAGCCAAACTAGTTTGCCCGAATGTAGGCTATATACATCCCAGCACACCATTTTATTGTTTGACATGGGCAACTAAATATCTGTTCGGGTATAGATACACCAGGCCTGATATTAAACTGTCGCTGTTGGGTGATGGTAGAAACGAACGATGTGGTGTTGCTGCAACAGGCTGGAAGAATGCTTGCTGCTTGATGATATACTCCCTTTACAGCTGATCACAGCTAGACTGGAGATAGCTTGGTGAGTTTAGAGACCGAGATCACCAGCTCTATGAGGCGCGCTGAAACTGAGGTGTTGCTTTATGATCCGGATTTGAGGATGTTTACGCTCTTTGGTAGTGTAAGCGATGTGACAGCGAGTTTTATGACGGGAGTTGAACATAACGCGCGCGTGTGTGCATGTGTGCGCGTGTGTGCGTGTGCGCGCGTATGTGCGTGTGCGCGCGTATGTGCGTGTGAGTGAAGTAAGAGTTGAGCCGCTTGCGAGTTATACGTTGGGAGTTATACGTTGCAGAATTCCCCGATACAACAAGCCATTTATTTAGCAGATATGGACGAAACTTGTAAAATGTGTCCATTCTATACAAGAATTAGTGCTATGTGTTATAACCAAGCGTTTGATATCATATTTTTGCGATACCACAACTACTATACAGCAAGGGTAAGCCTAATAATTAGTGTAAAATAATGGTATACATTATATATATATATATATATATATATATATATATATATATATATATATATATATATATATATATATATATATATATATATATATATATATATATATTTGATTATCAGCACTTTAACTAATGTTAGTTAAATTATTCATTTTAGCAATCACAACCCCACGGTTGTAGTTTATATGCTCGGAATTTAAATTAACTTAAAATATGCTTTAAGGACATAGATTCCATGGAACATCATAACCACGACAGCGTCAAATAAATAACCATTATACGTTATACTGGGTAGTGCCAAAATATAAGCATATTATGTCAACGCAATATTACACACATACAAATGCACGCTACTATGGCAACGATGTTAATATTAATTAAATATAAATAGTATGTTATGTAATCCACTTATGATTAATCCCCTACACCGTCATACTTTAAAAGGTGCATCGGTAATTAGATCTTGAATTAACGCGGTGGAATGATTTAGTGTCGCGCCTGAGGAGTTCAGTGGGTCGTGCCAGTTGCAATGCGGGCGCACGAAAGCAGACGCGGCTTTGAATCACACTGCAGTCGCTCACTGTCTCGTTACTGAAAGACTTCTGAAGGGCTCCCAGTCATATCACATTCATTCCAGATTGCAGATAGTTCTGACAAAGAAGCACGTGGCTTGTTCTCATATATACATGTACTATTGTAGTACCCTTGGAATTCGGTGTTGTGTTTTTGGGTTTACTTTCGGTGTCGGTTGGAATTGGTAAACAAATAGATTATGGAAACACATTGCATTTTGTTTATTATCTTTTCTTTGTAGAGTTGTTGTATTATTTACACTTGAGAGAGAAGGGAGAGGGAGATGGAGAGGGAGATAGAAAATAATAATAGGAAATAAAGAGCAAGGGAGCGAGAGGAGCGATTAAGCGAGAGAGTGAGAGGAGCGATAGAGTGAGAGGAGCGTTAGAGCGAGAGGAGCGATAGAGTGAGAGGAGCGATAGAGCGATATAGCAAGCGAGCGTAGAAAGCGTGTGTGATTCAAATGCCGCATCACAAATTACGATTTATTTTGGAAATCTGCCACCCCATTGCACCGCCGGGGATATTCAGGTCACTGTCGCTTTCAGTTAACATTCCACCGTCTCTGTTCGTACCCCTTGCAGAGGGAAACCCGGCCAAGGCAGCCCGTCTGATTCGTACCCCTTGCAGAGGGAAACCCGGCCAGGGCAGCCCGTCTGGTTCGTACCCCTTGCAGAGGGAAACCCGGCCAGGCAGCCCGTCTGATTCGTACCCCTTGCAGAGGGAAACCCGGCCAAGGCAGCCCGTCTGATTCGTACCCCTTGCAGAGGGAAACCCGGCCAAGGCAGCCCGTCTGATTTCTGTACTAGGCGCATGGTTTCTAAATGTGGATGGGAGACGATACATGTAACACCAGGCAGCTGATAATACCCGTGGAAACTCGTGGCGACATCCCGTGTTGATTCCAAACTCCACCACTGCTAACTTTCTTCCCTCTCTCCCTTTCTTCCCGTCTCCCATGTCTTCCCTCTTTCCATGCCTACTTGCTTCCTGTCTCCACGACAGCCTCCTTCCTCTTCCGTGCCTAATCATCCTCCCTCGCATCCTTGTCGGCAGCATCCGACAAAACGGTGGATAGAGGCGAACAACTCTGTAACATACCAGAGGAAATGATTGGGTGCATGGAATGAAATGATTGGGTGCATGGAATGAAACGATTGGGTGCATGGAATGAAACGATTGGGTGCATGGAATGAAATGATTGGGTGCATGGAATGCAATGATTGGGTGCATGGAATGAAACGATTGGGTGCATGGAATGAAATGATTGGGTGCATGGAATGAAACGATTGGGTGCATGGAATGAAATGATTGGGTGCATGGAATGCAATGATTGGGTGCATGGAATGCAATGATTGGGTGCATGGAATGAAACGATTGGGTGCATGGAATGAAATGATTGGGTGTATGGAATGAAACAATTGGGTGCATGGAATGAAACGATTGGGTGCATGGAATGAAATGATTGGGTGCATGGAATGCAATGATTGGGTGCATGGAATGAAACGATTGGGTGCATGGAATGAAATGATTGGGTGCATGGAATGAAACGATTGGGTGCATGGAATGAAATGATTGGGTGCATGGAATGCAATGATTGGGTGCATGGAATAAAACGATTGGGTGCATGGAA
Source organism: Lamellibrachia columna (assembly GCA_963662155.1). NCBI lineage: Eukaryota > Metazoa > Annelida > Polychaeta > Sabellida > Siboglinidae > Lamellibrachia > Lamellibrachia columna. Next base: position 48,432,438 of record OY759270.1, read on the forward strand.
TGAAATGATTGGGTGCATGGAATGAAACAATTGGGTGCATGGAATGAAACGATTGGGTGCATGGAATGAAATGATTGGGTGCATGGAATGCAATGATTGGGTGCATGGAATGAAACGATTGGGTGCATGGAATGAAACATGTAAACGATAGCAGTTCGTACTAGCATCGAGTCCCGGGAATCTGCTGAAGCAGACCGCCACAACTGGCGACAGGGTGTGCGGAGTACTGTCTGGAAGGCAGAAGAAAGAAAACACGAACTGAGAGCGTCGGAAAAGCCATCGATTACCTCGCCTCTACATCAAACTGTCTACACCTGTTCTATCTGTAACAGAGACTGCCACTGAAAAAAAAATCTTTTTAGTCAACAGATGCTATGAGACACATCGATGTCACCTACCGACCAGCTACATTATCTTTCGAGATAGACGCATGTCTTGTCTTGTCTTGTAGTAATACTGGCTAACACTCAGGGTTTCAATGCCAATGAATGAGTTCGTAATTACAGCATATGGACTATTACGCAATAACGGCGAGTCATACATGCATAACCGCACACATTGTAGTTGCCGAATGGATGGAAGTATGGAACACTGATCATTCCGTTTGGACGACTGGAAGACAACCGTGAAGGGGTGAAGGGGTTAGTGGGACAAATAACAGCCACAGTGCTCAGTCGAAAAGAACAAAAGTGCCTTTGATTGCCACTGTGTGTCGCATACACGGCGACTAGCAAAGATTGCATATTATCAATGTCAATCTGAAGGAGAGACATGATCAAAAAGACGATATTAACAAGTACAGAGGAGAGATTGTTCGGAGGAATGGTCGATCTGTGAATACCGCCACTCGAATCAGCCGACGATATTGTCAATGCCATATGTACATCGTTAAACTTCAAATGCATTACGTTGTACTGAAGCAAATAGTTGACGCACACATTGCATGAGTTTCGCTCATTAGCTTCAATCGTTCTACTTTTCTCGTGCAGACATGCAGACATGATTTAGAAGGTCCCCCCACACGACTGGATTTCCCAACCTTGGTTTTATCTGGAAGATTGCAACAAACCGTTGCAACAAGGCAGGAATCCTATAACAAATAAGAGAGGAGTTTGTTTAGCATTTTGTAAAAGCGAAATATCCCCCCCAAAGACGCTGAGGAATTTGCAATGCTGTTGGGGTGAAATGAGCCGACGCGGGTGCCATGGCACGGCCTTTGTAATAACAGTTATCTACAGATCACAAAATTACCCTACAGAGAATAATGTTAGACTCGGCGACTGCGTGTTGGAATTGGGTGGAAGGCTCGTGTCTGACACATGATATTTAAAGTATTATGGCGTATTTTGAGTGCAACCATGCTCCGTGGAAAGGTATTTATATAAGTGGCACATTATACACATTTGATTGCACGGCATTACATTTCCTCAATCCTAGGACTTGATATTGTTCGCAGAAGCACGTTTTGTCATTAGCTATGGGATTGTACTTTCCACTTGCAACAGTGACACCGACATTACCTACTTTGAGACGAACAGGCGTCGCGATGGTCCAACTTTCTTGAGGTTGTAGGGGAAGGCAGTGTTAACTGAGCCATTTTCATTCTTTTGATACCTAGGACACAATTACATTCCTAAGTCAAACTTGATTTTATTCACTTAAACTATAGTTATTTGTTGATCATTTTAGACCAAGATCATATATCTAGTATGCTTGGATAATTATATCTAGGTGATTCAAATAGGGTTGGTAAGCTGGCTCAACTAACACTTGGTGTGGGGCACAGTGTAGCATAAGTTGACTCAATGTTTTGTTTTATTTACTTCTACTAACTCAGCCAACACATCTACAACACATCTACACAACACTACACACTACACACTACACAACACATCTACAACACATCCTAACTCAGCCAACACATCTACGCATTGGGTAAACACGTCACTGTTCAAGTCAACATTCTTAATTAATAAGGCCCATCGCATCCCGTGTTGTTTTTAGCTAACTGCTAATATGTTGCCTTTTATCTGATAGCTCAATTTGTTGGGAAATACGAATTCCGTTATGTATTTTGGACTAAAGCAACACTTGTCTTCGTTCTTTAACCGCTGCTCAACTAATCCCCCCTTGGGCATTGGGCGGCTCAACCAGTCCCCCCCCCTGGGCATTGGGCGGCTCAACTAGCCCCGTTTCGACAATTCAGCTTGTTAATTAACTTTTCATTAATGCTCGAAGTTATGTAAAAATGCTCGAAATTATGTAAAATAATCTTCTTCCCTGTGCATAGTGAAACCATTTGTAGGTGCACAGACAATACAGTCTAGCCACGAGCGTTAAATGTTTATACACCAGCAGAAATTAATCACAATAACAAAAAGTCAAAATAAAAAAATATACTTTTATATCACATTTTCTGACAGTTGTGACAAATGGCACTTATTGTACGTCAATCGTGTTCTAATGACACGTTCAATCACTGTGTGGTACCAAGTAACTGTCGCTGCTGTAGTTTCCTGTGAAACGTATGTGGCTCAACAAACCCAGTGGCTCAACTAACCCAATGGCATTTAGATAAACATAAACGTATGAAGGGTTTTTAGAATGTGAACTTGAAGCGGAAATCCTACTTGACAATCCTTATTGACGTTGTGGAGAACGCCACACCCTCTGTTGACAGGAGACAGTCATTTGATATGACTTATCTTGACGTATACAAAGCACTTGACAAACATTCACGCACGCACGCACGCACGCAAGCACGCACGCACTCAGTAGATAGACATTGTGATTATAATATCCGCAGACATGAAATCATATAAACAAGAATCCAAAGTTAGTAAAATGGAAATAGAAAGATCCTTAATTAACATTATATTTGAATAGAAAAGAAATGTTTTAAACGACAAAATATCTACATTAAATCATTACCCCGCAAACATATCAAATACGCTGGAATTTGCTTAGTGGCTTGCTCTGGAACACCCCTGTTGACACCAACGACCTTCCTCGATTGTTGTTCCTTGGACTCGGAGTTCATCCAACTTCACCAAAAAAATCAAAACGGGACACACGGCTAAATGACTAAGGCACAAAGGGTTCTCAATATATGAGAAGTATGAGCTAATTGTAGGCCGTATATGAGCTAATTGTAGGCCGTATATGAGCTAATTGTAGGCCGTATATGAGCTAATTGTAGGCCGTATCAACTTTAAGCTGACTGTTTTTCTCTGCTGCTTGCTTTGACTTTGAAAGAACAGCACATCAAACGAAACGGTCCAGTTGCACTCGTCGACGATATTTTATTGTTCTTACAACTTATCATTATTTTTTATATCAGCTATTTGTGGAACGTCCTTGTCCTTCACGCTGTATGGGGCAGTGCAACGGAGTTGTATCATTTATTATTCCCTATAAACAAACGGGTTGTGTTCTATTTATGTATGTTGGTAATGCTAACATCCTGCGTAAAGTAAGCTAATAGACAATGCCTCATGCATACACAATTATCATAACGTGTGTGTGGGGGGGGGGTGCGTGCGTGCGTGCGTGCGTGCGTGCGTGCGTGCGTGCCTGTGTGTACGTGCGTGCGTGCATGTGCGCGCGCGCGAGTGCATGACAACTACATCAATGTTAATGACGACACCAGTTGAGTAAACTACTCGTTGTAGTGGAGCGTGGTGGCGTAGAGGTTAGAACATTGGACTCTCAATCTAGAGAGCCCAGGTTCGAATCCTCCTGCTGTCCTTTCGAAGCTTTGGCAATTTCGTTCACCATACGTTGTTCACTCAGCTGTATAAGTGGGACCTGTCTATAGAGAGAGGTGGATATGTGAACGAATTATCTTCGCGCAGTAATTGCAGCATGGCTTAATGTTTCCCAGAGAAGTCGAGGTGGCATTGGAATTAACAGGTCTGCCAGGGCGTGAAGTGTAGAGTGCTACGGGCAGACCAAATGACTGGATATTGCGCTGTATAAGAACGTACGTTTACCCTTTACCCGGTCAAGAAGGAACAGAAACCCGAGAAACGTGTCCGTGGCAAGTCTGATCGAAACATGGATCGCAGGTTTTCGATAAGCAGCTGTTATAAGAGGAAGACACAAAAGGGACGACCAGGTTAATTAACAGACATTTCATGGGCGCTACGTCGTCGACCCGACACTACCGCCCAAGTAGAGGTGACAGTGACGAAGTACGCTCAGGTCACAAGGTCGCAGTTCGAGGCGTAGTCCAATTTGTGCGGACAAAGAGACAACAGCGAGGGTTCATGCCGACGACACAGGCACCGCTGGTAGGATGTCATTGTCGTCTCTTGAAGTCTTCGACATGAGCGGATAGACGTCATGTGATTGCAATTTCCACCATTGTGAGCCACCAAAGACAGGAAATGTTAAACAGTTGTCCACATGACAGTAATCAATGCGGTGGTTTTACATTCGACACAGCAACAACGCCTTGATCGGGAAATATTCCTTTCCTGTAGAGAAATGCAATTTAATTTCTGTTGTGTGTCTGCATATCATTTCTATAATATAATGAAATAGTTTGTGACTCTGCCCGCCTGCCTGCCTGCCTGCCTGCCTGCCTGCCTGCCTGCCTGCCTGCCTGCCTGCCTGCCTGCCTGCCTGCCTGCCTGCCTGCCTGCCTGCCTGCCTGCCTGCCTGCCTGCCTGCCTGCCTGCCTGCCTGCCTGCCTGCCTGTTCCCTCTGTATGTCCGCCCGTCACAAAATACCATTGCAAGTACCAAGACTTGACTGGGTAGTGCAAGAAGTCATAAGCTCTGGCAGTGATTGCTTTTTTGGCCTGCACAAAGGCAAAAACTCCACCCTCAACTAATTTAGCCTATCGAAAATCCGGTTCGTTGATGTCCAAATATGTAGTGTGTGAATAGTTTATGCAACATCCGCAGGTGACTTAATAAATAAATGCCTATATTTTTTTCAAATCGTTTAATAGAATTGACTTTAGTCGTTAGATCTGGTAAGGTTCAATATAGTGGATATCCAAAATGGCATACACCTTGCTGGTCAATGCCGATCCTGGGCATGACTTCCATCATCTCGCCGGTCACACGACAAAGTTACGAACTTTTGCTAATGGTGAAATTCGTGAGTATGTTCAGCGTTTCCATTGAATTAATGTTTGACCAAGCATTAAGTAATTTAATAGTTTGTGTGATGATTTCACAAAAACTACATACAAAAGTTGCACAAACGAGCTAGCATGTTGCAGTGGATACTATGTAGGTTTGCTTTTTCGCAAAATAAATTTTAAATGAAACTAGCGAAAAAATCGAATTGAGGAGGAACCTTTAAAGTAAAACGAAGTGCACACCGCCCTAGAATTAAGTGCACACCGCCCTAGAATTAAGTGCACACCGCCCTAGAATTAAGAACCAACCGATGGCGCACACAGCTCCTTATCAAGTAGACCTATACTAGTAGACCTGGCGGTAGACAAAAAGAACCTAGACCCGTCGTAGACATGTCTTCATGGTGACCTCTTAACATGTGTTGCTAGAGTAGACGAACTTAGAACAAACGGATCAGTTGTTTCGCAGCCGAAGTCTACTAGAACGAAAGTAGACCTATAGACATAACGAAATAGGCTCTCTTACATTTGTTTTGTCTTTATATTTCCGCGGCGGCAAACGTCCAGCATATGAGCATATTTAATTTACAACTTACATCCAATGTGTCCGACCATTCTTCGTCGATAATACATGTGTCGTTCTACTTACAGAAGGGTTTATGTTAGCCGGCTACTAATACTTCAGTCTTTACATTGACACTAGTTCCGATGTAAGCCAAAATATATTGTCCTTTAATGTAATATTTTCCACGGACACAGGGGGGGGGTCTAAGACCCCTTCCATGGCCTGGGAGGAGGTCTTGAGACTCCGAAGACCCCCCTGGATCCGCTGCTGCTATTCATATAAGACAAATATTGGCATAACAATGTTAGTCAAGTGCTGGGCCAAGCTGCGGGTTTCCATGGTCGAGCCAATATTTGCCCTGTGGACATCCCAATATTGGCCCTATGATGGCATGCCAACATTGGACCAATATAACAACATACATTGGGCCAACAATGGCCCAAGTCGGAAATGCTGTACGGGACCCCCACAGCCCCTGGGGTGCAACTATGTGCTGGGATGGTGGACGTGCATAGCTGGTGCCTATAGCTGTCATCCGCGGGTGTAACACTGGGTAGAACGCGTGCATTCAGACTGTATCGTCGAGTGAACCTTTGTCTCAGTTACCGCCACGCGTTGTGACCGGTGGCCGCGTGAGTGCCCGTGACGTTGATGGGTCTACACCTGCCTCTGACTGAGCTGATTTACAGGCTGCGGTGTCACGCGCTCGGCCTCTCGCGGCGCACATAAAAGTCGTCTTCAGACGGCACCCGAGACTCGAGCGCGAACCCCCGTCACGCGACGATGAGGCCTATTCTGACAGTGCCAGTCACAGCACTAGTGACAGTGCAGTACGTTCAAAATACATCCCCTCGAAAACACCACGGTAGTGGTTTCAACCAAGATTATAACACTACGGTCAAATCGCTCATCTATGATACGTTTTCATAAAATGAAATGTGTTTGATATTGTTCCGAGCCACGCACTAAAGTTAGTATTTAACAAATATGTTTAATATATTAACGTTGGAACCTTGTCAATGTAGGGGCCTAAGTATACTTTACTGCTGTTCGTTTGACACTAATTCAAATAGTTAACTCCAGTAAGTACATGCCAGCAAAATCGTTTTTAATGTATGATATTCCTGTATATAAATGCTAGTTAGACCCATGTTATTGTTCCGGTGCCTGCATAATGTATTTGCAATGCATGCACAATTTACGTTTCACAAGTCCAATTAGAGTCACTCCACACAAGAGAATCCCGGACTGCGATTTGTGACAGCAATTTCGCTTCACACCGACTCTTGCCCGGTTGCACTACACAACGTTTCTTAGACTCGGGTTCCGCAACATCGGAATGAGCCGCAGGTCAACGAGAGTCGCAGCCACCGACTTGTAGTCGACTTCTGCGAGCGCCGCCAGGAGGGAGCCCTGGTCGAGCGCCTTGCCGGAACCACGTATCACGACCACAACGAAGCTGATTGTAGACGGCGCCTTCTGCCAGACGACGACAGTCGAGTTGGCGACGAATCCAACACGACCATCAATGGCCATCGTCTTCTCGACCTGTACCCGTATGGCGTCACACAGAAGACGGCGGCGTTCCGGCATAGTGCTGGGAGACATGGCGACGCCGTTGAAGTCAACAGTAAGGTTGACTGTGCTGCGTCTTTGGAAATGCGACAGAGAACTGACCTCGTAGACTGTCGACTCACACGAGTGTATCACCAGTAGGAGACATGCAGCGAGTCCGAAGATGGAAGACATCTTCAAGTGTTCACACCCAATTCTCTCGGTACAGACACTGTTGTTCACGCCAATGACGCTCTGGCTGCGGCAGCACGACGCACATCAGCAGCAGGCACGGAGTCTAGCCACTGGCACTGCAAGCACGCCACGAAATGCATTCCCGCGAATAGCGGACAATACGTCACAGTCTACGTATGACGTCAATGAACCATGGAATCAAATGATGTTGGTGTATTCGAAATACTATTCTTATGTTGTTGTTTTCCGAAAGGCATGCGTGAACGGTCGTTATTGTGACATCAGCAACCTTGCCAGTATAACTAAAGTCAGCCATGGCCGGAAAAGCGAAGACCTCTTCAGTTAATTCCCTAGGCATAACAGAACAGCAGTACTGTTTGGGATTCATATACACAGGCACAAATATGTCAGTTAGACATTATCCAACGTCGTGCAGCCCGGTATGTTCTTCATCGTCACCACAAACATTTCTATGGAGGATTCTGGCATACCGCATGGCAGATGCATGATGTACAATAGTTATAATGGTCTAGTGGGGATACCTTCGAATCATTACCTTGTTCCTGCCATTATTATCAATAAGGGACAACATTCCTTAGTCTACCCTGTGGTTCTCTCCTGAATTTCTCTCACCTAGGTTACAGCCAGGAACATTGTAACTTCATCGCCCCTCTGACGTATGTGCAAGCATCTCCACCCCTGTCTTGGTCGCCACCCCTGTCTTGGTCTCCACCCCTGTCTTGGTCGCCATACTAGTGTCGTCTGTACGCATTTGCCTAGCTTTGTGATCAACCAACTTAATTTGTTTTTCTTACATTACCCGAAAGACATACGAATAGTTCATATAATTAGCACCACATGGCTTGCCCAATGGGCGCCTACACGAAGACGTCCTTTACTGATTTTGGTTTGACGACACAACAGCGGAACTACTTGTTCAGGTGGTGATAATGGAAGGTAATTTACACTCTTTACACGCATTGTACATGTGTGTTTTTGTTCGCTGTTGTGTCTTTCTCGCTTTCTCCCTAGCATCGCTGAAATGTTTATGAATTCAATTGTACAATAAGGTGTGGTGCATTATCAAGACATAAATATTTAGGCCACATAACTAATGTGTGGTGTTCCAATCTTGCGCTGTACAAGATTAAAACTAGTATTTCAAGGATAATATTGTATTTATACGTTATATATTTGTTGCTGTGTATATCAGTATATAAGTAAATCCGATGAATTTACAGTGGTTTAGATCGGGTAACCGTGACGCCACCACGAGGCCCGACTGGATGGTGTTCAAATTGAACAAAGAGTGTACAAACAAACTGATGTCAGCGGTGGATCCAGGGGATTCTCAAGACCCCCTAGGCCATGGAGGGGTCTCAAGACCCCCTAGGCCATGGAGGGGGTCTTATGGGTTTCAAGAACCCCCTGGGTCTTGGCAAATATTACGGTAAAGGACAACGTATATAGGCCTACGTCGGAACTAGTGTCAATGTAAAGACTGAAATATTAGGAGCCGGCTAATATTAACCCTTCTGTAAGTAGAACGGCACGTGTCGTTCCCCCTCGCTGCACCATCCACGAAGCAGAAGTAATTCTGACTCGCAGTGAACATAGACCTACTATCCTCGATGCTCACTGGACAGGTGAATGTCAGTGTCTTCTCTAAAACACGATGAATGAACATCGAGGCCATCAGCGTGATGACTGCTCAATGTCTCCAGATATAACCAGACTTATTGACTCCAGTTACAGGGGCTGACTCGAGTCATATATATTCATGACTTGCGACTTCACTTTGAACCCAGACCTAGTTCATCAGCGTTGACAGACATTTGCTCTAGGGGAAGGAAAGCTCTTACTCCAAACCTGAGTAGACCAAGTGCATCAACATTGACAGGCAGTTGGTCTAGGGGAAAGAAAATTGTGATTCCAAACCATGGACAAATCAAACTCATTACCATTGGGGGATAATGATCTAGGGCATGGTTTACCAGAACACAAACTAACTACATAGCGAAAACCCGAGACGAAGGCAACTGGAAACCACCTGTAGTTTCACCACAAACCCAAATACGGGTAGAATAACCGGAGATATACATCGATTTCGGAGAGAGAAAAAACAATTTGGGTGGCGACGTCCTGAACAGGACATTCAAATTAATGAAACACACAAGCCAACTAATTTGTAAACACTGGCATGAAGTGTTGTTGTATACCTGTATTTTGTATTCTCATATTCCTATATCAAATAAAATCAATATTCGGTACCTGGAATAGCATATTTTGATCGCTAGACGGCGGGCGTGCATAAATGCAATGCATCGCGGGATCCAGTGTCGACGGAAGTACAACACGTAATTTTGTAATTTAAATAAGAGATTCGGGACAATGATGTATCCATGGCAACTACAAGAACGCAACTGGCAACGTAAGAATGACTGTTTCTGCAGAGAATACATCGTGCCAATAATAACGCTTACTGATATTAAACAGAAATCGCAACGCTAACATCAGAATGCAAACATCGGTTGATGTGACGTTTGAATAACTTCGAACGCGATTGGGTATGTGTTGGCGTAGATACGCAATTGCTTCAGCGCTCGGCAAAAGATTCGCGCCAATTACGAGTTGTACTTCTGCCGACAATCTCACGCGATTTCACCTTTATATCAGTGCTATGTTATGCACCAGGGGCGCCACTGGTTATTTCGCGTAGGCTCTGTTTCAGTGCAATTCAAGTACAATGTACTATGGTGCGCCATCGTGGCAACAGGGAGGGAAGTAAAGACAAAAGCGTTGAATGACTCAGCCCTAACGAATATCTATATGATGAATTACTAAAGATATCAACACGTTTACGTTTTAATGAAATATTTTAAAGATTTATAACAATTGCGTAACGTTGAAGAAAAGAATGGTGCACTGCCTTACTGTATCGTAATTCCATTTTGTCAGCGGTTGGCAATTTCACATATTGCTGACAATCCACAAACGTTTGCATGCGCACCATGAGCAACGCCTGTTCGAATGGCGCCTTATAAATGTTACGATTTTAAATTTTACGATTTGATTCGTGGTCAGACTGTTCGTTTGTGAAATTTAATTGTAAATGTTTTATTGTTATTTGGTAATTTTTTTATACTAGGCACCTAAATTATGCAATACGTCGCTGTTCCAGGTTTCTATCATATGGCCACCGAGTCAGCGTGTCAAGTTAGCGTCCTGCCGTCAGCCACCGTAGACCTCGTGTGCCAATATTATGACACAGAAGTGACGTCACACCCCCCTTGCGTCTCACAGAGTATGCGCTGGCAGGCAGTGGTCAGCGATGCTGTGCGCAACCTTTCACACTCGACCAAGTACGGCGAGTGGACAGCGGCTTGGGGGCTGGAGAGCGGACATCACGTGTCACTACTTCGGATCAGGGCGCTCAACATGGAGAACTTGGCTCTGTACAGGTGACGTCATCACAACTAATAAAAACAACGTGTTCGTTTGAACAAACAAGGGACGTTTGAGACGGCGAGATTATAATGGATCTAAACAAGTCGTCTCTAATTAATTATGTCATAAAGGCAGCGTATTTAAATAATGTCTCGCCTTACCTTTAAAATGGTTTGCGACAAAATGGGATTAAACATAACTGTAAGTAATAACCTGCTATTGTAGTAGTTGTTTTAACGCAGTTGCATCTGCATGAGGACAGTCGTGGAGTTGTCAATTACACTGTGAGTGGATGGCGCCTAAGACCGGTAGGGGGCGGTGCGGTGCGTAGAGCGCTCACAGTTCCAGGACTTGCACCAGACGGTCAATTGTTGGTATGTTGGCAGGTGCGAGATTAGCTGCGTGGATGCGATTGGAGAGACAAGACTCGCTCGACGCTCCGTTGACATCTGCTTCCGACAACCCCGGTCGAAATACCGTGAGTACCGCCTGTTGTATGGCCCATCAACCACGGACAATAGCAGTGCCAGGTCACTGCAATAATTTAACATTGCACGACAAGTGGAGTCTAGACAAAGCACATATTGATTAAACATGCAATGCATACTGTATGACACTACTGCAAAATGTATAATGCCTCTCTTCTCTTGGTTGTCCATTGATTTCGATGATGACCATATCGTATGTTATGTCTCAGACTCTCATGGTTGATGTTGATGAACTGAGGCAACGTGTATTGAACGAAATAGTAAAAGTTTCGAAACCGAGGCAGTTGGATTCGAAACCGGGTTCTCTCGATTAAGATTCCGATGTTTTAACCTCTACGCCACCACACAACACCAAGCAAGATATCTTTTTTAGAGAACTGAAACGAGACTTTAAAACTCCATCCTCAACTGATTTATCCTATAGCAAACCTGGCTCATTGGTGTTCAAATATTTAGTGTGTGAATAGTTTATGTAACATCTCAGTCGATTTAATAAAGAAATGCCTATTTTTTTCAAATCATCGAAAGAATTAACTTTAGTCGTTAGATCTGGTACGGATCAAAATAGTGGATACTGTACTGTGTGGGTCAATGCTGATCATGGGCGTGACCTCCATCCGCTCGCTGAGCACATGACAAACTTACGAAATTTCGCCAAGGAAGAAGCATTAACTAATTTAATAGTTTGATTGATGATTTCACAAAAACTACGAGCAAAAGTTGCACAAACGAGCTAGCATATTGCAGTGGATACTAGGTAGGTTTGATTTTTCGCAAAATGAATTTGAAATGAGACTAAAAGAAAATTCGAATTAAGGAGGAACCTTTAATCATTCCTCTATCATTTATGCTAGGTAATTTCTTTTGCAGTCAATGACACACTGTTGTCCACCATTGACCAAGAGGCAAATGACCTTTAGTAATGATTCAGCTATAACGGGCGTAAGTGAAATCCGAAGCATTTTAACAGTTTTTTTTTGTTTTTAACATTTGATTTCGTTTTACAGATATGTGCAGCAAACAAACGGCAGACGACAATGATTATTGTTCCCACTTTTTCAACAACGGCGCGTGCGACGCCGCGTGCGATAGCGAGCGCCACCTATACGACGGGATCCACGACTGCGCGAGAGCGCCACTTTGCGACCAAGAGGCGTACTGCACATCACGGTTTTCCGACGGTGTGTGCGACAAGTCGTGCAACAGCGAGGCGTGCTTGTGGGACGGTGGAGACTGCAACGGGGACAGACGTCGCTTCGCTAACGACACCGTCGTGTTGACTCTAGCACGCACGCAAGTGACCTCAACAATCAGCATGAAAGAACTGGCGCGTTCACTTTCGTCGTTGTTTAATACGGTAGTGCATGTGTTGCCCGAAAGAGGGCATTGGCGGCGCCGGGGGAAATCAAGAAAGGGTGGCAAAGTCGCGGCGGAGAAAGACGAAAAGATTTACTTAAAGTTGGACAATACGAACTGTAAAAAGCGATGCTTCCGCACTGCAGACTCAGCAGCCAAGTTTCTATCTATGGCGCTTACACACGGCTGGAAGCCGGGCCTGCCAATCACCACAGTGACGGGTAAGTCACATAACTGCGGTTGTTTCTTTGACATATAGGCCTACGCGTCTTATAATGCCCCTATACCAGAGGAAACAAGCGTATGCAACGGGTCCCGGGGTAAACAAGCCCGCAAGGTGAGACCCAGTTTAAAAAACACGTGACACGTCACCTAGTGAGTAAGATTGTCAACCGTGACTCGGATTCATGTTTTGAATGTTGTATGTTCAGTTCACGACAATGAAACTATGTTTCTGTTGATTGTGTAGAAATACGGAGGTTAATCATCAGCCTATCGTCGTCTTCACTCCCGGTGTTGGGAGATGTTTGTTTCAAACAATATGTAACGTTGTAACGAACATAGCAGCAAACTAGATATGTTTGCTTGTTTGTGAAATTCCGCGTTACGCCCATATATACTCCCATATAATCAATGTTGTATACTTGGAATCCGTACGAACTACCCATCTCTACCTAGCTAGCTAAACTCATTGAGCTAATGGCAAAGAAGTACCAATGTATGTTCTTCATTGGCCATCATTGACACAACGAGTTTTGCTAGCTAGGTATTCATGGCAACCAGGTCGATTGTTAATAATGTTGTGCCGCTTTGTTTTAGCCCTGGAGCCGATCACCGACAACAGGTGTCCGCTCGAGAACAACACACTACTCCACATCCGTCTGGAGCCAGTCAATGACACTAACATTCACGTGACAGCGTTACCGCGAGGTGGCAGCAGCAGTGTGGGTGGCGCGGAGACGTGGCTGATCGCGGTGGCCGCGGCATGCAGTCTGCTGCTGCTCGTCATGCTGGCCGGCATCGCAGTGCTACTCCGTCGGATGTGTCGGCCAGTCGCGGGCAGCAGGAAAGAGAAACACAGTCCCCATCACGACTGGACGCACACAGCGAAGAACGGCGTTCGAGGAACGCACGTCTGACGTCACAAGCACGTGGCGTCATGGAATAGTCTTTTCAGAAAACAGAGTAGATTCTAAACATGTCTCATTAGGCTGCTAAGATTAGATTTTGTATATAGAACGAAGCGAAGAAATGCTTAACAGGCGGCTAAATTAAACTTGTATATAGAACAATGCAAATTGATGCGAGCAAGTGTCGCCACATAGCGGAAACCAGTGGAACTGAATGTTTTCAATCGCTTTATTCGGTGTCCCATATTGTGCCATGTGTATTTATAACCCGTTGTAAAGTCTATTTATATATTGTATAGTTAACTAGTATTTGTATACGGTGCTATTAGCATCGCTGAAATGTTTATGAATTCAATTGTACAGTGAAGTATGATGCATTATCAAGGCCTCAAATATTTAGGCCACAACTATTGTGTGGTGTTCCAATCTTGCGCTGTACAAGATTAGAACCAGTAGTTCAGGGATAATATTGTATTTATACTTTATATTATACTTTATATATTTGTTGCTGCGTATATCATATAAGTAAAACCGGTGAGTTTACAGTGGTTTTGATCAGGTAACCATGACGCCATCACGAGGCCCGACTGGATGGTTTTCAAATTGAATAGAGTGTACAAACAAACTGATGTCAGCGGTGGATCCAGTGGAATCTCAAGATCCCCTAGGCCATGGAGGGGTCTCAAGACCCCCCCCAGGCCATGGAGGGGGTCTTAGACCCCTCCTGTGTCCGCGACAAATATTACGGTAAAGGACAACGTATATAGGCCTACATTGGAACTAGTGTCAATGTAAAGACTGAAGTATTAGCAGCCGGCTAATATTAACCCTTCTGTAAGAAGAATGACACGTGTCGCCGCCCCGCCCCCCCCCCCCCCGATTCGTAGGTAAAACAACATATATGATTACGACTGACCGAGACCCCCTTGCCAACAAGTCAAAATCAATTATCTGTATCTTTAGCATGAAGTAGTTCGTGAGTCTGTGTGTGTGTGTGTGTGTGTGTGTGTGTGTGTGTGTGTGTGTGTGTGTGTGTGTGTGTGTTTCCTCATATCTCCGACAGTTTCGCACGTATGGGGGGGGTAACGTGTTGTATGCGTGCCTGGGGACCCATGGTGGTGGTTCGTACATAACAAAATATTCCAAATTATCCGGGTTGGGGACATTTGACGTAGACTTGCGTAACAGAACAATAGTTACGCACGATTGTTTGCAATGTTGTTCGTGTTTCTACCATTGTTACGTGATCCACGTCAAACGTCCACCGAACGCTTCGTGAAACCGGCGCTAGTATGTTTTTTGGCAGTGAAGTTGTCATTGGCACTGCCCTACGAAAAATTTACTGGGTGATGCAAGGACCCACAACCTCTTGTCTTTTCTCCCGTGCGTCGCCGGCAACTCGGCTAGCGTCTTAATAAAATTAATCATACAAAATTGTATCCGGGATACGAATTTTTCCGTGAATAACTATTGCGCCACTGCACGAGATCCTAAATATGCCACTAAACCTATACGTGGAAGAGTCGGTGGCCATCTGTCTGACTTGATGACATTTCACACCTTTGTCCATGTATTACAGCGTATTACCATCAACAATAAAATGAACAGTGTAAGTTGCCAAGGAACATGTCTGTGTGCTCGCATAATGTTTACATTTAAACATCCAGGTAGATCCATTTACAACTTGCACAAGTCCTGTTCTTGAAGATTCAAAGCCTGCTTCGTCAAGCAGAAGCACAACCATAAATCACAACTTCAGTGTACTGCTGATTTTTATTAACAATGGAGCCTGTTTAGGACCAAAATTCATTGTGTGCCAGGGACGAACCTACAGAAGACTGCAAAGTTTCCACACAGAGATCCATATTGGTACCACTGCCTAACACGATGCGGGAACGTATATAATTTGTTGTATCTTGTGATTGGCACAAATTTGTCAACATATGAGACAATGTAATATTATATACAAATATATTCAATATTTTAGTAAAAACTAGCTGACACTGTGAAACTGTTAGTTTAGTCAGTCTGACGTCTCTCATGTTCCAACCTGCTACAAATGGAATGTAATGCAAACGCTAATAATTTATTTCATAAACACCACCAATATACAGCTGAATCCTAATTTCATGCTGATAAAAGTGGATGAACTAAAAATATAAATATCCTTGGATATCCAGTTGTTTTACAGGTAATCAGCCGCAGCAAATTCACATTACATGGACATGATGAAAGACAAGATCCTGTTCGAACTGAACGATTTAGCTACCATGCAAGTTTACAGTTTTATAACAGAACACCAACAGGCGACCACCTACAAGTTCTGTATATGATTGAGAGGTTGACAAATACAGCAAGGTAAACAGAAGATGGCGGTAGAAGAGGAAAATCATAATTAAGTTAGTAGTGTTAAGAGAGCTCGACGTGGCAGAGGTGAACAGCCGAGAGTGGGTGAGAATGGCAGAAGATCACGATAGATGGAGACAATTCGTCAAGATGTAGGAACAGACTAATTGATGTGGTCCACACAGGATGATTTTGAAGTTTTCAGTCGGAGCATAGCGGAATTGGAAAAATTGGCCTAGAATAATGAACATTGCATCACTGATCACTTGACAGTAGGTTGACGGATATGACAACGTTCACGAGTTGCTTAAAGTAAATGCAAACAGTTCATAACAAACAACTGAAAATATTATTCCAATAGCAATCCACATTGTCTTTAACTTTAATCCAACAACAGTAGTTTTAGCACTCTTGTACAATCAAGGAAAACAAGTCTACTGTCAATGATAGCAACCACTGTTTCACTGTCCTGATTGAAGATGTCATACATGTTACCAGGTGAGATTTACAAATGGCACAATTAACGGTTTTTGCGTGTCCACTGCTCGTCTGCAAGATATTTTCAAATTGTGCCCATTGTCTCCCATTGTCTTCTTCCAACTACCCGAGTGGTTTGCAATCACATCTGTACCCACCCACAGCTAAACAATGGAGCATAACAGCATGGCACACAAATCACACAACTGCTCCAAAACAAAACAACAAGGGTTCACACAGATCTAATATCACATGGGTATTTAAACTTGGATTTCACAAAAGATATGGTGACTGCCAAATGATGATTAACTTAACTATTATCATATTACACATACATATTATACAGTACACTGTATATTGATGAGTTCATATATATTTTACATTTAATCACGCACATCATTAAAATATTACTTAGCATACCGGTATACTAAACATGACACATATAATTCAGGCAAGGACGAATGATGACATACTGGCATGATGCCAGAGTAGTTTCTTCAGTACACTATTACTCGGCATGTGTCAGTGGCTTGGCATGACAGTCAACCTGACATATGTTAGTACCCGGTACTGTGTCTCACTCTCTCAGCGAATGGCCACCCATGACTGCAACATCCTGGGCTACTTAAAGCAAGTCTGTGTTGCACAGCTGCAACAAATGCTACTGATATACGCAGCCAGTGGGGCTCACTGGACATGGCACAGACTCTACTTCCCCAGCCTCTGTTCCACGTTGCTGTAATCATGAAGTGCTCGGTAGAATAACGTGTACGAAATATGCCGGTGTGTGGATAGTGATCTGCAGTAAGAAATGTGCAGTGTACACCAGTGGCCAGTCACTAGGTGGAGAAAAAAGGGGAATACAAACACACCAACTTTTCAGTACATCGCCCTCATCACTTTGCCCTTCTCTGTCTATCAAATTAGATAAACAGCTTGCTGCAAATAAAAGCTGTACTAACTGCAATGCTACAAATATTTGTAACTTAAGAGTAAATTATTTTCCTATTTATTTTAGTACAAAATATGAGACAATATCATACCATGGTAATTATTGTAAAATATAAAAATGTATACTTGTAAACGATGTTTAATTTTTTCTTTACACATATCACTGTATTAACGATTAAAAAAAATGCACTTGTGCCTATTGTCATCTTCTGCAAAATAAAATAATCATGTGGGTATTGTAGACTTCTAAATAATGGAAACTAAATGTCTGTGCACCCAGATGGCCCATAAGTACAGATGACAAAAAACAGAACAAACACTTGCTAAACTTTATATTTTAGTAATAATAAAACAATGAAAACAACAGCCGCTAGGGTAGGTAGTATTTTACAATGTCTTATCTACATATTGACTGTGTAATATGGCAGTGGTCTCTACCATAGCTAGGTAGACCATCTAATACATAATGCGACACTGGAATGGACAATTTGAGGGGCCATGGTCCTGGGGCTGGATAATACGACACTATGCATAGGTGATGTTACAGCACAGTAATGGTGACACCTAATTGACCTAATGGTGACACTTACATCACCGTGATATACTTACAATATTGATGACAGTCGGATCTGCCAGGGAAGATACCCAAGTAGACTGTTTACTTGACCAAACTTGAGCACTAAATCAGGGTCTGGGAACCCCATATGTCCTGAATAAGCAAACATTTAGGATATTGCAATCAATGGAGTAGAACTTGCCAGTTACTACAGTTTGAAATATTAGAGGAACTGGCTTTTTGTATAACCTTTCGTGCTTTGTTGAAAAACTGCCTACCTCAGTGAAGATGCCATTATACATCACTGATTCACCATATTAGAAAAATCATGTTAGCCATGTCCAGCCAAATTATTTGTTATGTGAGATTAATGAGGTAATTATGCTTAGTTTTAAAATAATTATGAGCATCGATATGCAGCACATTAAGTTTTACTGACATGCAATTAGAAAATAATGACTGTTGTGTCGTTTTGTGAAACATCACTACCATTATTCATTAATTACCGTTATTTGTATTTACCTGAGAAAATTTTTTCTAACATTTTTGTCAGCATCACTTATAATTTTATTTATTATATCAACTGTATATCTAGAGCCTTGGTTTTTCCACAGTCATGGAATGCAATCAGAAGTCATGGAATTTAGCATATGACACCAGATTTGCCATATGATGTGGAAATCCAATTTTTGTGAAAGAATAATTTTTTTATTGATTAAGATGAATATAGCAATCAACATATGTAATAAATCATAACTGCATATCTAAGTTATCGGCTCTGACATGTTGTGAGACATGATTGACAGAAGGGTGTGGTAAAGTCAACAAGACGTGCATCATCACCTTGCATAACAGCGTCTACATGACTCGGAATGATGGCTTCAATTCTCAGCTGATTGTTGATGACCTGGTGAGTGAGTTGCTTGGCAGCCGTTACAAGACCTTGTCGTCCGTCCGCCAGAGAAAGAAGCATGAGATCCACTCGGCTGTTGTTGAGCATCGTACCTTCAACATCAGTGCATCAGTAGTAGTAACACTCAGAGGTGGGATGATTACACCACAAACGTAATTGATTAAGATTACAGTTAATAATTATGAGTACAATTATAAATACACTTACATAGAAAATGGGTGTAATCGATTGCAATTACATTTGCATGCAATGATTAAATTCAAAAATATAATTCACATAATGTAATAAATAAAAAACCACGTTATTATTTTCACCAATGTTATTCAACACAAAATCAAGAGAATACTAACTGTAAAAAAGTTACATATTTTGCAGCTTTTGATTCAGCATAATTTATTTTCCCGAAAAAAGAATCAGTTTTTTACATAACATTTTAAAAGTGCAGAAAACTATTAAGATGCATGTCAAAAATGTTCAATACCCCTTAATAGCCAACACCTACACTATGGCGATGACACTTTATAGCAGTGAGTCTTGGGAAGCAGTTGAATGGGCTTAACATATTAATTATATTTCCAACCATTGACACCAGAGGTGTGATGTTTTCTTCTTCTATTCCATGGAAATTTAACTTATTATCGAATGTTTGTTGTTATTGCTGCCATGTATACAAAATGGTGAGTTACAGAAACGAACTGAAGAAATATAAGATCTCTGTAAAACATACCTTCCATCCTGTTCCATTCTTGCAAGTGAAAATGAACATCAAAACTGCTGGCATCTTTTCCCAGTGCAAAGTTGTGCTGTCGCTGTAGCTCGGACTCTAACAGTTGCCTATTCTGCTTGCATATACCTACATACAACACAAGGAAAACAGTCAACAATATTGCATAATCTTTACACAAAAACAGCTACCTTCTTCTTGACCAAGTTTCATAACGACAGCAGGTGGATTCGAACCCCAGTCCTTTCGACTGACAGTCTGGCATTCTACTGTCAGACCACCATGCCCATTGAGTTGTAGAAGAAGCTGCCCAAGAGTTAGGTGGATGAACCAGATGATGCAGCTGGGGCCAACGGAATTACATGAGACAGTGGTCTATAAAAGAGAATGGAGAGGGATTATCAAAAGTGAGGATTGACTATTGGGGATAGTTTTACAATTACAATAGCACCGTGATAGCTGTATTACTATTGCATTACAATCGCAATAATTTCATAACTATTGTGATGGCATCATGGAGTAGCAAATAACCAGGAAAGCAGTCCCAAACAATATTTAATGGGTGGCGCCATCGCATGGCCTTAGAGGCAGTTGAATAAAAATGGTGAATGATGCTGCTCTGGTCGACGACTGTTGATGTTAGGTCAATAAATAAGTAAAATTACTAAATAAAGTTGAAAAAGCATGTTTTGAATATTACAATGACACAAATTGCCCCGCTGATTTCTATTTGCCAACTACCAATAATATTGATGGTTCAGTTAACTATCGATAGTATTGCATCATCACATCGACTACTGCAATGCATTGATAGTTCCTCTAGACAAGAGAGTCACCAGATCTAGCATGGTAGCTCAGTGCCAGAGTGCTGGGCTGTTGATCGAGAGAACTAGGGTTCGAGTCCAACTGCTGCTGTTCCGAAACTTCATAAATTTTGTTCACCCCACTTTGCCTGTGTCTTTCGGATGAGATACCAAAACCGCTTTGGTCAATTTTATCTGGCATCTATGCCAGGGGAAGTAAAAGATCCCACACAGTCATGGCCACAACTGAATGTGTAACCTATAGTAGACATGATAACTCTAGAGGACACTGAAAAAAAAGTCAGATAGTGTGTCATGTGACGATGTGTACTACTAGTTTGTCAGTCTATGATGACTATAGTATAGACGTAGTTTTGCTTACCAGCAACATCATATATGCTGATATATGATATTCCCATTGCCATGCACCATAGTAATATATTGGCTAAATCAGCGAAAGATATTTCGTCTTCAACAATAACAATTCCGACGTGTAAGGGTAGGCGCTTGAGTGACTTCGAGTCCGCTCGCAACTTCGGTAAGTCGTGCTTGACCGGCAGGTGTAATTTATTTATTTTCGACGTCCAGTCTACTAACGACGTTGTGAATCGAACAGCAAATTGTAGTAAAGCGAATAACACTTTAAATAACAGCATACTTTGTTAGAACATTTAACAGAATAGCAAGTACACGTCAATAACAACAAACTTCCGACTTCGTGGGTTGACCCTTGCTTTCATGCGTACGACGCACAGACGGAAGTACGTTGACGAATCGGTATTAATATTTTGAGTGACGTCGGATTGGTCAATAAATACACAACCGTGCAGGGCAATAAAATATAGCAGTCATACACCAACAGTATCTAAATAAAAAAAAATGAATTATGCATTTACAGAAATTGACAATGTTATGAAAAAACCAAACGTTAAATGCAAACAAGCGCAGCATGGCATCACGGGTAATGTTATAGGTCAATCCACATAGATAGGTACGGACCACATATATGTTTCCCATAGGCAGTCATGGAGGAGGTTTTTTTTTTAGCAAAAATATACTGATAAAATGCATGAAAACGTGTGTCTGTCATCAAACAATGAATGTGTACTGTGGACAGGCTGCACAAAAGGAAGAATAGTTAAATATGGGGTTATTAATTGCCGACTCGGATGTGGCTATACAGTCGTACAGTGACAGTGCATAGGCTCAGTTACATGCTTCAGCATAGCCATAGGATTACATGTGTTGACCCAGGCTTAGATGCTAGTCATCTGTGCCATAACAGCCTGTGTGTGAAAGAAAGCCACATATCTATGGAGCCCATAGACATAAATAGAACACCCGTTAGTAAAACAAGACCGCTAAGCTCTTATCAGTTGACACATGATAAAGTGATGCCGGCATGGACCAGTGACATTCATGCTGCTGCACGGCAAGAACCCACTGGAGGCCCAGTGTTTATACTGTACAGCACCCAGTCTTCATCATATATCTACAGATATACAGTACTAATAAGAGATTAATACTACATAACTATATATACCTAATACCTTATTACGTGCACAATCTATCCATGCACCTTGTATATAAAATATCATAACATATTAACTATAACAGTAGCACCACTAAACATGATCGAAACTGAACTTTCTGAAGTGCTCTATACATGTATTAGATAATGACTGCAAGAAGTCAAAATCTCATTAAGCACTGTTGGACATTCTTTTCTAAGGTCTCACACATATTCTTTTCCCATCTTCCAACACATTCCCCAGCTGCTCCATCACAGCCATTTCCACCTGCAGATTAAGATCTCTCGAATGTTATCTGGCCAACTTGCCCAAGGACACGCCTCATGTAGAGAAATGTGCTCTCTCATTTTAAGCTGCCAATTGTTTTAGTAGGAAACCTTTCACATGGTTTGTCAAACAAATGCATAGAATGCAATGAATGTTGCAATGTGTACAGAATGAGTTAAAAGATAATGGTTCATACAACGAAGAAAAGGCAAACGACGACCAAAAAGGGGAGAGCCTCATTAAATGCAGATGACTTAATAAAGAAAAAAATCTTATTAATGAGCTGACATCTAGTAGAGTTTGAAAAAAGTTACAAATATGCATACATGCACGCACACATTATTTATAAAACTGAATCCTACCCCTATAACATTTTATGTTGCACCCAATCAATGTGACTACTGGGAAACACTTAATGTACGCTCCCCCAAGAAAAAACAAACGTATCTGTAATATATTGATATTTCAGAACATTTTTGAAACTGTTAAATTCATTCACATTTACACTAACCCAGCCCAAACATTTGCAACATAAATTACCTGAAAATAACGAGATGTTAGATCCTGTCTTCTGTTGATTAGTACAGCTGTAAGCCACACAGGAAATAACCATATTCGTTGTCCCACAACGTTCTCCAGCAACCCTCCAAGATGTTTGTCTTGAAGAGTTTAACACAAATGCATGTATGAACAACCCAACTGCCCACACTTATAACACAACTGCTGGGACCACCCTCACCCAAATTATTTATCAGTCTGGTGGCCATGCCCCATTAAGAACAAATGACAATGACAAATCTTCAAGTTAATTGGTTCCTGGTGTCATCGTCACTGGCTACTAGTTTATAAATCTCTGGTAGCCACCTCATCTTCATTGCTTTTGTTTGCCTTATATTGTACATGATGATGGTGAGGAGGAAATACATTAACTTACTTACTCACTTACTTACTTACTTACTTACTTACTTACTTACATATGTTAGACAACTATTTTTAAGATGCTATGTTCACAAAATAAACAGTACTACCCTATGTGTCATGCAGTGGATGCAACTGTTTCTGCCGTGCAATGAAATGCCGGCCAGTGGACCACGCCCGCTTCACTGCAGTGAGCTGGCTTGTCGCTCTTGTTTATAGGGGGGTGATTAATAATGTAACTCTATGATGGAGCCACACTCTGTAAATAACACCAGGCAATATTGCATAGCTAAAAACATTTGCTTTGGTCATGGGAAATACCCCCAATGCCTATTAGAGTTGAAATAAAAAAAATTGTAAAAACTTACATTTTTTCGAGTTGTGTAGAATGAACTGTTTCGAATCAACGTCTTAATCACTGATGTGCATCAATGTCAGTTAGCCATTATAACTGGTGTTGCATCGTGTGTATTGGTCTTGGTATCAGTGTCAGCTGTATGTCGTGTGTCTTGGTCTCTAGGTCTTCGTATGATTGTGTTCGCAGAAATGTCAGTAGGTAGATAGTAGATGCTGCACGAAACAGAATATTGCATTATTATAATGTTGTGTGTGCATAGTTCTTGTGTCTTTACTCTCTGCTGGCATAGTTGTGGTCAGCAGATATCCGTGATCTTAACGAATATGGGTGATCAGTGCGATCTGCAGGTGGCTTTCTCTGCCGCCGCCTTCTTTTTACCACTGGCCTAGTAGCAGTGGCTGTACTTGTCAATCCTGAAGTTGATGCCTTAGCCACACTTGCTCGAGTTGCAGGTTTTGGGTCAAGCTGACCTTTTCTGTATCTGTCTTCTTGACGCCGTTTCTCTTTTGCTTCAAAATAGTCTTTCATTCTCTTTAATTTTGTATGCCGTCTGTGCAGTCGCACTGATGACCGTCTGGAATATGCTCGTTGGTAGACCACGTTGTGCTGAATACGCTTGACTGCCCGAGCCACCCTGCCACCCTTTGTGATAGGACACTTTACATTTTCCAGTTTTCGTAGCATTGAATTTCCAGCTCCATAATTTATACGATCAATGACTGAACACACTCGTCCCTGTGCATTTCTGCTGAAGTTCACATTCTTTGGAAGGGATGCAGATAATGATTTGTTGATCGATTCATTCTTGTCTGTGGTTAATCTATGTTGTGTCATCTGAAGTGCTGCATTTCCGAGTCGCATTTCTATCAACCCTTGGAGTGTTAACCTATCGCCATCTGTCATATTCAGTCGTCTCATACAACTTGCATTCAAGTGCTGTTATTTATGCCACCAATTGTTTTGCAATCCGCTTCGGCATACCACTGCATGTCGGCGACAGTTTTTGCATGAACCAGCATAGCAATCTACAGTAGTTTAAATTATCTTTGGCATCTTACTAGTGATGGTATTAATGTCACTGGAATACAGGGTGTGCACACTTGTGTAGTTCTTCTGGCATCTGGTCTTCACATCTTCAGCAAACATTGTTTTCTTTTCTGCTCTGATGATGGCTGTTTCTCCCGGAAACATTCGGGGGGGGAGAATGAAACTTTCATGATATGTCTAAATTGCGTCTGACCAAGGTGTGTTGTGTCAGCCTGTCTTTCTATGGGGACTGCCGGCATAGCATCCTGTAACCCACGAGAAGCTAAAGCATCTCCATCAGTAGCCACATATCTGATTGCGACGTTGTCCTGTGCGAAACTGTGGCCTATCTGTTTGCCAATTTCATACTCCGAGATTGGATCCACTGCTCGTAGAGTTGCCGAGCATCGCTCATGACTTGGGCATGTGACATTGTGACCTTGACTGCGAAGCATGGCGCCTACTTTGCACAGCTTATTCTCTATATGAAAACTTATGATCTGGCGTTGATCTGTCTGCCACTCTATGGCAGCTCCGATAGCTTGCGATACAGCCTGCCCGACTCCATAACTGTTCTTATGTGCTGTTGCGTTATACCTCACATCCATGCTTCTGTTGATCGGGACATTTTCTGGCAGACCACGCATAATGTTAATCTCTTTTGTTTGCTCTCTTTTCTCAAATCATGCATTGTTGCCTGGGCAGTGATAGCGGCAACCTTGTCTGCATTTCTTTGCAATCCACATCGGCTTGGAGGGGGTGTGTTCGTTGCAGCCAGAATGTGGCGCATCTTTGTGATTCCCATTGTCGAATCCTGAAGTCCGACATGTAGTGCCACATTCGATGTAGCTGGTTTTTGACCACAACTGCCAGTGTCTACTTCAGTGTACAATTTGTGCATGCCTGACTGATATTCACAGTGCAGACAATGTAATGACATTTTCCAGCATAAACCAACTTGTCTTTCGTTGTGTACTTCTAACTGTGGAGATATGCATGTCGTGTTTGTCGCATGCTCTGTGAAACACTCATTCCACATTGCCACATTCTTCTGCATGTTTAGCAGACGCATCTCAGAAACTCCATCAGTCTCTTCTGTCTGAAGGTAGCTGTCTGTTAAGTCAGGGCATTTATCTGGTCGTGGTCATAGAATCTTGCTATTTCCACATACGCCATCAGCATCGGGCACTGTTAGCAGTCCACCAGGGGTTACATGTACCACTCTTGAATATTCACCCATGTTCAGTCGTCGCAGCCACATGCTGCGGTTCGTTTGTCGAGTTTCTGATGTTGCAGCATTTTGTGGTCCCCAGTATGGGTGGCCACGTTTGAAACGGCGCACTGTCTTAATGCCACCAGGGGGTGGTTTGCGTTTACTCTTAACCTCACTCTCACTCTTAATTTTACTCTCACTATTCTCAATTACTGTCACTTCCATTTTGTAACAATGCACGGTAATCCAGGCAAAATTACAGTTGAAAGTGACAAACCGTTATTTGAAATCACAGACCTCTAATCAGTCTGAAAGTCCAAATGACAGTGACAGAACATCTGTATTATACGGGGGAGGAGAGAGAATTGCATTAGTAAAGCCTCGATTTGGACATGTATATCAAACATTGCAATATAATGACTTATTGGTCAGTTTTTGTTTACTTCAGCTAATTAGACACATATGCCTACTATGGAGACCACCTGAAGTAGTACGCCCTCTTGTGGCTTGGGGAAATCTTGGACAGGGCATCTGATAACGTCTACTGGCTGGCTGGAGCTGATCCATCAGGCAAGTGCCTTTGTTATTGCTAGTTTGCTAATTAGGTTGTATAATGTTATACAATTGAACTAGTTGAGAAGTCCAGCTTTGAAGGAATTCTCGGTTTAAGGTGAATCTTGTGTATATTTACATCTGTGTAATAGGGCAAGAGGCAAAAAAATATATATAATTTTCAGTGCAAAATAAAAACTGGCTGAATACAATGTGCTTACAGAACACATGCTGAACTTTCTGAAACATTGTGTTAGGAATTCATACATGCTAGCTGAGAAAATGTGTACTTTAAGGAGTTAAGGTGGATTACAGGTTGTTACATGTAGAAGTGGCTATTCTGTGTATGCATTGTCCAGTGGGGTGGTACTGCTCAAATGTGTCTAAAAACCAAACATATAGACGGATGTAATAATTTTTTTGGCTGAGTGCATGATATATGTGTGTCTCTAAAATATGTTAAATACAATTTTTTTCGCAAATATTGTGATGTCTATTTGGGGTTATGCCTCAGTTACACTTCCTGGTGTGTTTCAGACGAATGTAGGGCATAGTAATTTTAGGTATGTGTTATTTAAAAAAAATCATATCATCTGACATAACTGCATTTGAGCAGGCACATTGGCAGGTTTGCTGGTAGAACATGTTGGCAGTGTAACTGTGGATTTTTAGATGATTTCAATAGGAAGAAGGATTTTTGTCAAAAAGACCTTAGTTACGAAAGTCGCTTATTACAATGTGGTTTGACAACACTAGAGACCAGGAGACTAAGAGGACACAAAATAGAAGTGTTTAAAATGAGGATGTTGATAGGAATATGTTCTTCAAACTTAAAGAAGGCAGTAGAACCAGAGGACACAAATCAGCATTAGTTAAGGAGCAGTGTAGGTTGGACATGAGAAAGTACTCTTTCTCACAGAGGGTGATAAATGAATGGAACAAACTGCCAAATGATTGTGTTAATGCTAGTAGTGTGAATATGTTTAAAAATAGAATTGACAGATATCTGATAAGGGCGGGCTACACATAGATGAGAACATTGTTGGACACTCGATAAGCTAATGGCTTCCTTGTCCACTTGTCATCTGGAACTTGTTGTTCGAGATGGCAATCTTGTTAAATCTTTTTAATGGCATCTCATTTATTTAACATATATTAATAATAAGTAGTATGGATGCCGAACAGCACCTAGCTAAATGAGCTCCTTCTCGCACAAATTGCTTCAATGCATGACACCTCTGCTTTTCTGCCATGAAATTCTCCGGTTTCCAAAATATGAACACATCCTGCCTTATGACCACTTACGCAACAGGTATACCAACTGACAAATGGCATAATTTCAAAGCTCGTGCCCAAATGTGGCACGCAGGACCTGTCAGTTGCGGGACATTTAACAAAGATTTAGCAATATTGCCATCACAATTAATTAAGCTGTTCGAACTTGTCGTATTGTTTCATGGTTTCCTCTTTTTTGCTATGGTTGATATGGACAAGGTTTTACAAGTTCTTTGCTTTGCTACACTCCCGAACTTACACATACGTACTATGGCTACGAACGCTCTTCTTCACCATCAACCCAACTCTGGAAAAGTATACCTGTAAATGCATCCCTACCTTCATCCTGGTCTTCACTGAAGGGGTGGATGGATGATGTCGGTCATTCTCCGTAGAACGTATAAAATGGGATGAGGAAATCCGACTAGATCTTTAGAGAAATATTTTAAAGTTAAACAGTTTTTATAATTGATGTATTTGTATACGACATGAAAATAGTATCAGCAGTGCTCGCTACCCTTTCTACGTACCGTCCTATGCTTTAATTTTACATTTGGCTTTTCCGCTTTTGGTGTCATTCCTGTTACGCCCGTGAGCATAACGTGGGAAATCGCGAAATTTTACTGAAACAAATACAATAGAAAGACTACGCATTTATCCATTTTCAGCAAACATCAAACAAGAAATATTATCAATGGAACAGCTCAGACACGTGAAGAGAACAACCAAATTGTTGTTTTGGGGTCAATGTCTACCAATGATTGAGCGATATATTTTGGAAAATGTTCGCGGTAGCATAACCTCTAGACTTCAACAAACACAACTGTCTCTTTCATACCCTTGCGGAGCCGCGGCAAAGGTGGAGAGAACTTCGACCATATTTTTTTTAACATTTCACAACAGTAACAGGAATGACTCAATAGTAACAGGAATGACTGACAGTAACAGGAATATGACACAGGTAAATAAAAGCAGTTCACAGACACACGAAGAGAAAATTATTCAGGGGCCTGCCCCTGGAATACATATATATATATATATATATATATATATATATATATATATATATATATATATATATATATATATATGTATGTATATATAAATATGTATATATATATATATATATATATATATATATATATATATATATATATATATATATATATATATATATATATATATATATATATATATATATATATATATATATATATATATATATATATAGTAGGATACCTTTTACAGTCAACACATCTCTAAAATGGTTGATTAACTCGTTACCTGAAATGCCATATTTTTATCGCTATTTGTTTCAGTTTTCATCATATATATATATATATATATATATATATATATATATATATATATATATATATATATATATATATATATATATATATATATATATATATATGATGAAAACTGAAACAAATAGCGATAAAAATATGGCATTTCAGTTACTAATCATCAGTGTTATATATAGACGAAGCAATATCTCCACATTGGGAAACCATCCCTGAGATTTTATCAACATCTGATACATCGTCGCCTCATGCTCTAGGTCCCCTGTGAGTGTTTCTGCATCTAGTGCACCGAAGTTCATTCCCGAGAGCGTCATCCAGATCCGATGAGTGCATTTTCACAAGTTTCTCAGTAGTTTATCGCATCTCTCTTGATTCAGTGATGTCCAAAGCAGATACTGACCTCAGAGTACGCTTTGGCTCTCTTATCTATGTCCGAAGACAACACATCGAGGACGTGAAACGACAAATGCAAGGATCCAAATGGGCCTCTTCCGTAATATAGAGAGTTCAATGTTCGCCCTACACCACTTTCAGGCGCTGTCACATTCACGACTATAGCACAAAAGAAGACGGA
Organism: Lamellibrachia columna; assembly: GCA_963662155.1. Lineage (NCBI taxonomy): Eukaryota > Metazoa > Annelida > Polychaeta > Sabellida > Siboglinidae > Lamellibrachia > Lamellibrachia columna. Next base: position 48,462,057 of record OY759270.1, read on the forward strand.
GGTCGGAGGCAGATTCAAAGGAAGCGGAAAGAGATTCTACGCGGCTAATCAGATGGATTATGATTGCTTTTGTGGGGGCCTTTTTTGTGGGGGCTGCTGCGAGTGTACCTTGGTTATACCTATACTCGGATCTCCGGTGGTTGGACAGTGGGGTCGGATCTCCGGTGGTTGGACAGCGGGGTCGGATCTCCGGTGGTTGGATAGTGGGGTCGGATCTCCGGTGGTTGGACAACGGGGTCGGATCTCCGGTGGTTGGACAGTGGGGTCGGATCTTCGGTGGTTGGACAGTGGGGTCAGATCTCCGGTGGGTGGACAACGGGGTCGGATCTTCGGTGGTTGGACAGTGGGGTCGGATCTCCGGTGGTTGGACAGTGGGGTCGGATCTCCGGTGGTTGGACAGTGGGGTCGGATCTCCGGTGTTTGGATAACGGGGTCGGATCTCCGGTGGTTGGACAGTGGGGTCGGATCTCCGGTGGTTGGACAGTGAGGTCGGATCTCCGGTGGTTGGACAGTGGGGTCGGATCTCCGGTGTTTGGGTAACGGGGTCGGATCTCCGGTGGTTGGACAGTGGGGTCGGATCTCCGGTGGTTGGACAACGGGGTCGGATCTCCGGTGGTTGGCCATGATGAGTGTACTCGTTCTCATTGTATATGTGCTGTAAGATGTCAATTTCGTATAGAGCTCTCAATACTTGGTCGTCGGTCGTCGTCGTTATGCATCGTCGCCGTCACGTGGTTGCGTAGACTGTTTGTTAATGGCGGATGATTCCGCACTTCAATAACATTGCAGCATTATTACATAATTTCCTGGGGAAGCCTAGTCGCGCAAAGCATTATGGGATCGATTGCAGTACAATCAGGTATGTCGCCAGCAACCCACACATTAATTTACGTCTTACATTACATGATACATCTACTTTAGATCATAATGTTCGCAAATGGCGTGCACAAGTTTTAAAGGAAAATGTATAGTTTGTTGACTAAATATATTAAATGAGATATTAAAACAACCTCTTAAAAACGCAAAATACACAACAAAGCAGTACTATGCCATGTTAATGGATTCAATGCCTCTTACAACGGATTTAACAATGGGTTTTGACCTATCACAAAAAACACGTTTGAACCATGACATAATTGTTAGTAAGCAGTAACCCGCTAAAAACAAACCTAGTTTCATAGAAACATATTGGTTTTACAAACCAAGATGGCATATTTCCAATTTTGTTGAAACCAAATGTGCAGGTTAAGGAATTTCTGCCCATATGGTTTAATTTATCTGCGTAAGCTGAGGAAAATAAATAAAACAAACTTTGTCAAATTATGGTAGACAATACAAAAACGCTGGACTCTGTCTGTAAAAATTATATTCCATTGCGTCTGTAATTTATAACGGCGTTGGTGTAAAATATTGGAAGTCATGTAGGTCTGCATTCAAGTGATAGTGGGTATGACATATTTTAAAGCAAATAAAACACGTTGTTACAACGACTGACTCAAGACGTACATAAGTCTGACAAATGCACGTTTCAAAAGGTCGATCTGCCAGGGGTACTACAGTACTACTACCACCCCGGCTAGTGATGATGGAAATTACATATTTCATTGTTGGTTGTGCCAGAGGGTTGGCAACCATGCAGGTAGACACACATATGCCAACAGTCCGTGTGAATCACCCGCAGTCCTCTTGACACTGAGAACACTGCAGCATCTCATCGACGTAACGCTCCATCTGGATGGTGCATTCGTACACGTTGAACTTCTCCCGTAGCACGCGACCTGCTTCAGCCAGCGACACCTGCAACCTGGCCGATTTGTCTGCAAACAGTAACACGTCATGGTGATGACGATTATTACTATTATAGCTTACATTTTTAAAGCGCCATATATCTGGGACCAGCCCGTTCATAGGCGCATATAAAACATACACGCAATCATAACAATAATAACAATATAATATAGTTAAAAGTGTTTAATAAAATAGAGTATTCGATTAAGATTAATAAATAAGTATAACAAATAAAGTAATGATTATAGTAAATCAATAAGTAATTATAATGAATAAATAAATAACTAAAATACATATTCATAACAAGGGTCCTCATACACAGCTAAATAGGTAGGTTCTCAGTATGTTCTTAGATTTAGAGTGAATCTGCTTATCTGATGTATTTCGGCAAAGCGGTTCATACTGTCGGTCCGGACACCGAGAAACCCTTAACGACCGATAGTGCTCAACGCGTGATTTCCGAAATTGAAGAGAGCCCATAGCGCCATCAGTTGGCATAAAACGATCGACACACATCTTGAAATTCCACTACGACTTACATTTGCCAAACACATTTAGTATATCGCTATACTAGTGTTACACGGCCATTCCAGAGAAACACATTTAGTATATCGCTATACTAGTGTTACACGGCCATTCCAGAGAAACACATTTAGTATATCGCTATACTAGTGTTACATTTAGTGTTACACGGCCATTCCAGAGAAACCGTCGATGTGCAGGTGCTAGCGTGACCTGAGAGGTCATAGTGGAGAACCCATGTCACTTATAAATACATTTAAATTTACTCAATCACAGATTATAGGGATTATGTGGATTGTTTACTTGTGATGTTCAGAATATTATAACTTTTTGTTAGCAGCTGTGGGACGTTTTAAAGTCAAAAGTAAACAGTCCATTTAGACGTTTTTGATATCAATGTGAGTTTTGTGCTGTTGGCCATAGTAGATCTACCATCGATCAATGCATTATTCGCAAACAACAATGGGAAACCACTATTGTTTTGTCATTGTCAGTTTGTCATTTCAAGTTAATTTTCAACCCCAAGTAGACAAGCAGAAGTCACACTTTGACGTTTTCGCCTGGAATAGCTGACAACACAACTAATTGTACCATATCCACGTTTACGGTAAGATTGTCGGAAATGAGAAAGGTTGTGTGTTTTAAGATAGCACTGGAATGTTGCACGACCAATGTTAGCACGAACTATGAATGTGTGGGATAAGAGTGAGCGTAATAATAATGATGATGATGAAGTACTGTTGACTGACCACGATGATGATGAAGTACTGTTGACTGACCACGATGATGATGATGAAGTACTGTTGACTGACCACGATGATGATGAAATTAATATTACCAAAAAAGGGAGGCCAAATCGGGGGAGGAGGCAAGCTTAGTTACCCGTTACTTTACCGTGCTACCCTGTAGCTGCACAACGGGAAAATACGGAATAAATCAAATAAAATCCAGCCAAAGGTGTTATGGCCCAGTGACCCCCTAAATATGCCGCTGTTATAAAGTAATTTACTCCGCACAACTGAGTAAAATGTACCGATATAATAATTTGCGTCGACACGACTGACAACAGCCCAGTTACTGTGCAGGTGTGACTCAAATGTACTTGCCCTACTCGAAACATAAGTGGACAGGTTAAGCATTGATGAGCTGCCTACCAAGAGCCACGTGAACAGACACGGCCGTCTTGTCCATGGTGAGCGCCCAGATACGTAGGTTGTGCACCTCCTTCACTCCTTCGATGTTCTGCAGACATTCTCTCACTTCATTGTAGGAAATACCTTTAGGGGTGCCTGGAAGAAAGATATACATTCTCTCACTTCATTGTAGGAAATACCTTTAGGGGTGCCTGGAAGAAAGATATACATTCTCTCACTTCATTGTAGGAAATACCTTTAGGGGTGCCTGGAAGAAAGATATACATTCTCTCACTTCATTGTAGGAAATACCTTTAGGGGTGCCTGGAAGAAAGATATACATTCTCTCACTTCATTGTAGGAAATACCTTTAGGGGTGCCTGGGAGAAAGATATACATTCTCTCACTTCATTGTAGGAAATACCTTTAGGGGTGCCTGGAAGAAAGATATACATTCTCTCACTTCATTGTAGGAAATACCTTTAGGGGTGCCTGGAAGAAAGATATACATTCTCTCACTTCATTGTAGGAAATACCTTTAGGGGTGCCTGGAAGAAAGATATACATTCTCTCACTTCATTGTAGGAAATACCTTTAGGGGTGCCTGGGAGAAAGATATACATTCTCTCACTTCATTGTAGGAAATACCTTTAGGGGTGCCTGGGAGAAAGATATACATTCTCTCACTTCATTGTAGGAAATACCTTTAGGGGTGCCTGGGAGAAAGATATACATTCTCTCACTTCATTGTAGGAAATACCTTTAGGGGTGCCTGGGAGAAAGATATACATTCTCTCACTTCATTGTAGGAAATACCTTTAGGGGTGCCTGGGAGAAAGATATACATTCTCTCACTTCATTGTAGGAAATACCTTTAGGGGTGCCTGGAAGAAAGATATACATTCTCTCACTTCATTGTAGGAAATACCTTTAGGGGTGCCTGGAAGAAAGATATACATTCTCTCACTTCATTGTAGGAAATACCTTTAGGGGTGCCTGGGAGAAAGATATACATTTGTCACTACCGTTGTCAGTACGACTCAGCATGACCTATGCACACGAGCACAAACATGTTGTGAGAGAACTAACACGTATTGATTTCAGGTAAACGTTGCACATTGAACGCTGGTCCTATGGAGATATGAAATAGCTCTTATTTGAAACATAAAATTGCCTACAATATTTTAGGATACAACAGATGGAACGGCGCCAGTTGTATGTTTGTTAACAATTCCATTGATAACTTTGACGACATATTGCGCAAGAATATTTTTGTTTTATAAATCGGGTTTATGCCATTGACAATGATTTCATAAATAAAATGTATGGCCAACTGCATTAACGTTGTTAATGGACCCGTGTAGCCAAGTTGGGCACGAACACTTCTTTTTACAATGGTCACGTTACACCCCATTTACTTATATTTAATTATTTATTATTAAACTTATTTAAATTTGCTAACATAATTACTTTTTAATGCATATTTGTATGTATATGGGTTTTTACCTTAAATAAAAGTATTCGTATTCGTATTCGAAAATAGACCGGGCGTACACAAAACACCAGGTCGATATCGCCGACCAGCACCTCACCTTCCATGAGAACAAGAACGATATCCTTCAGAATCGTAATAGTCGTCACGAGAACAAGCACGGAGAAGAGAAACGTACAGATCGGGTCAGCCAGCTTCCATTCAGGCTGAAACATAACCAACGTCGTTAGGATTTAGTCAATAGGCTCCTATGCTGTAACCCTGTTAACTAAACAAGTTTGTACAGTGCCCTTACCACCAACAGCTGAAACAAAGTCCTTCCAACCAACAAAGCTATGGTCAATCGTAATATATTAGCATATTCGTAAATTGAGTTCCGTAGTTTCATATATGTATTCTTATATTCTATGTTTCTCTATTACAATGATGAATAATAGTTGAACTCTCGATAAGCCAAGTACTTCCTTGTCCACTTCCCACCTGGGGCTTTTCCTTTGGGTGATAATCTTGTTAAGTTAATCGATGCATCTACCATTCACTGTCGTCATTTCCTGAATCCAGTTAACGTGCCAAACTAGCGAAGAATAACGTAGTACAATGCTATGAACAATGTGTATCATTTGCTGGTTTACCTTGTAGTATATTATAATAGACGCAGTGACGACACCAAGGCTCTGACAGAGGTCTCCCAGCACGTGAATGAATGCTGCTCTCACGTTGATGTTGGTGCGTTTCTCTTGTGTCTCTTCTATGACCACCAGAGGTTGGTCTGGCCTATGTGTGGCGCCGTCACTTGTTAACAAGTCTGGCTGCGTGACGACCTCACTGGAGCCGCTCGTGGGTCTAACACGCCGAGAGAGGCTGCTAGTTAGACTGACCTTGCGTTGACCTTGACTGACCTTGCGTTGACCTTGACTGACCTTGCGAAGGTTCTTACTTATTTTGCCCACGGTAGGTATTGGGTCGCTTTGTCCTGTTACGTCATAATCACTTAAGTTCAAGCCAAGTCTGAAACAATGTACTTGTGTGTTTGGTTAATACGGAACACATTATAATGGATGAAATGGAAGGGAACCTGCATATAATCAAAACACAAGTTGACACATGTGTAGAACACTGTTGGATCGTTGTATTCATTGTATGAAGACTCGAGCCATAGCATATAATATAGAGTGAGTCAGTGTATATACACACTAGCGAGTTATTGTGTTTCAGTAGCTGGACCATGCACTGTGCACTAGCACTTGCACTAGCACTAGCACTAGCACCAGTGTAGAATTACACAGGGTAATCAAAGGAGAATTACACCAATCAGCGTACAAAGTAATAATGTATTATAGTTTCACATTTTATCTGTGTGTGTTATATTTGTGTAATCCATGCGTGAACGTACGATGCGTATTATAACTATAATCGAGACAATTACTAAATGCTGCAGTATTTTGGATGCATTCAAAATATTTTAGTACAAGATGTCATCTTAGCTTCGATTTCTATTTTCGTTTGTTAGGCTAGGCAACTATATGTAGGCCTACAAGTATTTATTATGAAACGAGCTTTCCCGGCACGATACGAAAATATATCCGATGGGGTCTTGCGGAAGTTCAACTGTGGGTTTTGATAATCCATCGCAAGTATCTACCCGAAAAAAACTTTTCCAACTTGTTTTCAAAATTTTTATCAATCACCTTAGTTATCTCATATTTCATTTGTCTTGCAAATGCATTGCCTAGATATCGATAATGTGTAGATAGCACGAACACCTGCCCAACAAATACACATCGCGGAATCACTGCAGTCTTACATCACTGAGTCTGTGCAGAATTAAATTAATTCAGATGTATTCAGTCCGATAACGAGTCAATACGATATCGCATCACTACGTCAGCGGGGAATTATATTAATGAATAAATACAAGGGCCGTGTCGTGCCAGTAAGTGGAAAAGCATTGTAGACTGTACGTTTGTTCTATAGTTCGCACTACGAATTGGTACAACCTGGAGATGAAAGGTCTTTTTTCCCACTCCCAGGCATAATCAGTCAGTTAACCACCACAACAACTGTTTTTCAAGAATATTATGAACGGCAAAAGACGTCATCAGTACCCACTCCCCAACGAATCAGTGTTCTTGGCAAACATGTTATGACAGAGAAATCAAACATGTTATGACAGAGAAATCAAACATTGTAATATTGTGGTCAGTCGACAGTAGGCCTACTTCACCAAATATAGATGTATACATATTACTAACATTGTTGGGGAATGACACGTACATAATATTGACAACGACTCCGACAGCAGCTGTGATCAACATGACTGTGGCATTAATCTCGTATTGGGCCTGCATTACCCTCAGCACAGCCAAGTAGACTAGAACCGCCGTTACGACCCAGATGAGCAACACCGATATCAGCGCTCCCATCACCTCTGGAACAAGTCACAGACAGGTTGTTAGTTACTGCAGCACAATACATCACTGGCACATTACGTGTGAAACACAAAGCTAGGAACCACAACCAGAAGGCTGTACTTTTGGGGGGTTGAACTGAGAAAGTTTGGGAACCCCTGGCATAGAGGGCATAACTGAAACGTTGTCGAAACGATGTATTTATGACCATGTTTCTACCACCCTCCAACAACGTCTGCCTATGTTGCCTACTGGAGTGGTCAACTTAGGGATCACTTATAACACATATTAATAAATAATAATAATGAACTTCAATATCGCCTATATCCTCAGGAACCTGAGCTCAGAGGCGCAACAAAACATACTCATTAAGCATTATAGTGAACAGGGACGCGCAAAAGTCATTATCAGACAAAGGGACCACCGAAGATTTGTGGTGGAAAAGCAATTTTAAATAAATATGTGTTGAGTTTTTTTGGAAGGAAGCTACACTTTCACATGACTTCAAAGTGACGGGGAGTTCATTTCACTCTCTAGGCGCGGCTAGAGAGAAATCCAAGTACGGACGGCAATGCAATGCCAGGTAGCAACGTTGAAAATAAGCAACAACATTTATTTGATTAGGGAAATGTGTAAATTGAACTTAATAAGAACAATTTCAAATAATTTCACAACCAATGGAGATCAAACCTGATTTGAAAAATAATGTGTTACACGCTTACCAACTCGCAACAGCTGCACAGAAAGTTACTTTACGGGAAAATGTTTATCGAAATGGGTCATGCAACATTATCGCGAGCTTTTTGTTTACCAACATCATGGTAGAAGATATTGACTATAGTAGAAGATACTGACAATCACATAATAGGTATACACATAGACAAACAGTGGTCGTCTCTCGATAAACCAATGGCTTCCTCGTCCACTTGCCATCTGCGTGATTTGCTTTGGATGGCAATCTTATTCAATCTTCTTAAGTCTCATGTTAAAAGAAAACCACTGGCTGATCCACGTTGGCGTCTAAATTGGAACACAATACCATGTTTTTTTTCTGAATTTTTAGTTTTTGCTTGATATTGATGTTTTACAATGAAACAGTAGACACTGTTGCACATAATGCTTTCGTGGAAACATGGAATATTAAAGAACAATTACGAGTCCGAGTATATAAAAACGTACAGTAGTAAGTTTATGGTTCTCTTATTCCGAAATAATAATAATTTAATTTAAAAAAGAAAAGTTAATGTAGGCATATGTCTTAAAATGGACCACCAGTCCAATTGAGATTTAATAAGATTTATATTCAAAGTAACATATTCAAACTCCAGATTTTAAATGGGCAAGGAAGCCACTGGCTTTTCGAGAGTCCATTTTTGTCTGGTACTCGCCTTTATCAGATATCTGTCAATTGTTTGTAAAAAACATATTCACAATGCTAGCATTTACTGTTTGCACAATCGGTAGACAATTTGTTCTATTCACATGTCGACGAATACTACATGTTACATACTTTCGTGGTTATCATTCTTTCCGAGAACAAATCTGGACCTTTAGCACTCTTAGTCTTACCTGCCCTATGCCAACCAAAACTCATTCGCTTGGTCGGTCGACGAGACGATAAATAGATGGATAACAGACTAATCATAAAACCAGCGAAGTCTGTCATCATATGTGCAGCGTCTGTCGCTATAGCCAGACTATTGGCCATAATGCCACCTACAACATTGTTAAATGTAATCCGTTGTCATTTCGTTTACGTGATACATACAACTCTTGGTCATACCGACATATTGACCAGGCAACATTTCGTTATAAGGTAAAACGTATACAATGGTGTATAATAATGCTTATTGCACATGAACAAAATAGCTACTAGAGAGTAGCTAATAATTACGTGTTAAGAGCTGACTATATCTAGCAGTTATCAACTGCCCTATGTTGTGCTTCATCCGTTATTGGTAAATATGTTTTGGCACTGACGATGTCTAAGTCGTAACACCACATACTGCACATGTTTTGATCTAGTTCGTTCAGTGCTTGTATAATGAAAACAAATAGTCTTCATTGTTTATCGGATGAAGTCATTCACTAAAATGTAATACTGTTGCCAGTGCGCATTTGTTGAAGTAGTCATGATTTAAGGAGTGGCGCTAAGAGTCGCGTTTCATCAGATCAAAACAAAGTGATTCAACATATGCTACATTGAATAGTGATGCATGAGAACGCACCGTCTGACCACAACTATTAGTTAAGCTACTGGATTTTAATGGTACATAGTCTGATCGTTGTTATTGTCAAACCACAGAGGTTTACCATATTTTAACATCTTGAGTTCCCAATTGTATTTTAATGAACCACTATTTTTAAATATAAGTTGGCCGTTGTCTGTTTACAAATATCGACCTGTTTAGCATGCAATGTAAACATGATATTCGGGTCGAAACATTCAAATTAATCTAATAACGGTCAAATTATATTAACACACTGTGGTTAATTAAAACACATTTGAGCGATCAAGATGCTAGAACAGACATAGTTTATACTATATAACATGATTTTACGATAAAAAACCGTCCGACTGCGTACTTTTATAAAGTGACGCAATATCTGCACACAACAAAGTAATTGAGACCAATGAGTATCATACATTATACATAATACAACAAAGTGATTCAGAATTTCAATACATGTGTTGCATGGTATGCCTACCACACAGTTAAGACATCAAACTGTGAACTGAGGTCACACAGAGGGTACGTCAGACAGTAGTAGATTGGTGTGAGATAAAAGTCATTGCATATTAATTGCGTAAATGGATACTTCACAAAAAATATAATATTGATTTGAAATCACCTGGCTGTCGTCACGAGTGAAGTTTGTAATGGCTCTGAACGAAGGAACATGCATATGTCCGCATGATAAAAGTTGTACTTAAAATGGATCTCAAAATGTGCTGTGTGATCACAGCAGCGCTATTTTAAAATTAAGACTTCCGAAATCAGCATGTTGTAGCTAGCTGTCAGTTCAGTTATTCACTCTAATGTCTAACAGTAGCATGTTTGTGACATACCAACGTCACCACATGTAAGGATATTACTGGTAGCATTACACATTTACTTTGATATGAACAGATAGGCTACCTGCATATAGCTTACGTTGTCACAAATATTATCGAAACATCGTTCTCCATTCTGCTGCAGATACGAGAATACGGTGCCTGCCATATATTACTTACCGACAACTTCACCAAGCATAAAGAGAAGACAGAGGATGCTAGCAAAGATGAGTTTGCGTCTAGCTCGTTTGTCAATGCTGTGGTCGCGTTCTCTGTGACAGTGCGTCCCTACAGTCCGATCGATGTATGTAGATAAGAACATTCTAGTAGCACGCGTAGTGTACATATATTCGATTAGTGGCATATCTTTGAGCATATTAAGAGGAAGGACATTGTGTATATGCATAATGTGATTGCGAATTTGAGTACATTTTAGCACTCACGCGGACACAGATGGTCAAAAGAGGTTACATAATTGGTTGTAACTTTGCGCATTCATTTTTGAAAAATTAATATTTCCGGTTTATCCTCAACATATCTGAGCCTTATGAGGAAAACATATTACACACATTGCTCCATTATTGACAGAGATATAACTGACAAACCAAATTGGGTCAACAATTATCCGAATTTCAAGATTGAATGGTATACCTATTTGACATAACAAATTCTATTGATTACTGTTGATTTCTTGTTAGTAACTCTATTTGTATTGAGAAACACGGTTGATTTTGTAGAACATGACATATTTTGTTACGTTGTAGTTATTTCATGATCCAAAATTTTACCGTGTTATTCTTAATAAATGTTATTCTTAATAAATGTTATTCTTAACAAATGCACTTGACAAAAATGTGGATACGCTCAGAGCTGCGTGTGAACTCTTTTTTACACCAAATTTCCTGGACATCATTTTCAAGGAGACAAATGGAGATTCGAATCATAGGTACTGATGTACACAAACGAGAATGCCCAGTACCAGGAAAATCAACAACCTTGGATTAGTTGAAGGCACCCATGTGCTCGTGTTGATTGCTGGAGTAACCCGGGTTTACAGGGAACCTTTGCATGAGCTGTGGTTCCCTGATGGCGGAAGGCCAATGGTCGGCACCTCAATGGCATTGCGTCGCTTCAGAGATAATCTCCACTATGTCAGATTTGACAAGGGTGCGCGAGTAGGCAGAGGGAATGGAAATGATACATTAGCAACATTCAAAGAAACAGTTTGGTCGTGAGCTGGCGGATGGCAGAATACAAGTTATTAAGCGAAATGTCGTAAATGCATTGCTGATGCTCGACTGTTGGTGATTCACGCACAACCAACAACAGAAGCAGCCACTCAAGCGCTGCAAGTTATGTCCAAAGGGATGAGACAAGAAAACAGGCGCCGTGTAAACAGGCTGTCACATAGCTATATACCCTGCCCACTCATAGAAGGAGACCACATGCATGACATGTGATAATTGTGCATACGCTTATGCTGTGTGTCCATGAACTGATAGAGACCATGTACAAAGTGTAATATTGATCTGCTTACCAGATGACCATGGTATTTGGTACACTATACATTCGTTATAAATGAACTTTATATTATTAAACTATAATACGTTTCGAGTACTTGAGCTGTACAACTGTCCAATATTAGCTGCTCAACTTGTAATTGGTTCATAACAATTAAACGTTAAAAAGATGCCTGGTGTACTTCTGCTTTTATTTTGGGTTGTAAATAGGAGAAAACACAAAGGGTCATTTTTGACTCAGACAGTGTATCATGTTTGAACCGGCATCAAAGTAAAAATTATTATTATTTTCCTCTTTTTATGTTATAGATAAACATACATTGGATAAAGTTGCCAAAGGAAACAGTACAATGACATATCTTAACACCCATTATGCCGATTACAATGACTTACTATTTTTGTGTCATAAAAAATATTTGTTGCACTTTTTTCAAAAAGTGTGTGTGTGAAAAAAATAATAACATAAACAAAAATGTATGATATTTGTTGGTAATCATGTAACACTAAATCATAAGGTGCCATTAAACTGCAAAAGTTACCGGATAAAAAGTTACCCTATCCGTCCAGTTATGTGTTTCTGTCCGTCCGCATGATGGTTAAACAGCTGGGCGTTGTCGCCTTGCTTTATGTCTACTTCACGTGCTAATCAATCTTTTGTGTCAATTGAATACACTCACATATCTCGGCACGAGGACATTGAGCACCGATATTCTCAACATCGACGACAGCACACACGGGATTGGCCCTTTGAGACCCGCCATTGTAATACCTACAAACAGTTTTTAAATAATATATATATTTATAAATATTATATATACATTATATGTAAATATATATATATATATGTATGTATGTATGTATGTATGTATGTATGTATGTATGTATGTATGTATGTATGTATGTATGTATGTATGTATGTATGTATGTATGTATGTATGTATGCATGCACTTGAGATACATTTCACGCTTACAAAACGCCTTCCATCATAATAAGTTCTCCAACTGGGTATATGTCAACTACGTAAACACACATAGATTATAGATAGCTGCATGTCACCGTGATGCTTCAGTTAGTGGAGGGAGGCAATTTGCCAAACAGAGTTAGCTTTGTTGAAGTGGCAGGCATAAAAAGCAACAATATTTGCCGACATCTCGAAAATTGTTAAGTTAGTGTGCGAAGTGCCAGGCGTAAAAAGTTACGCAATAATATTTGCTGACATCTCGAAAACTTGCTAAGTTAGTATACAAAGTGGCAGGCGTAAATCTCGAAAAATTGTCAAGTTACTATACGTATTTGGCTTATGTGCTAGCGGGAAAATACTCAATAATAAGCACGACGTGAAATATCCTTGGCAATAACCTATCGATTTTACTCATATGACAATAATTACCACTCTTACGCAATATTGTCTACTGAACGCATATTGACAGATCTCCATAGGAGGAATAAGAACAAGCCTGCGGTTTGCTGATGCCATCGACTGTCCAACTGGAGATGAGCAAGAACTGGGCAACCTAGTAAACCGCCTCGGCAAAATCTCCACGGACTACGATATGGAAATCAATGCAGAGAAAACAAAGCTCGCGACTAACAACTAAAATGGTCTGAACGCACGGATCAATGGGAAAGAGATTGTCGCTTCTTTAAAATATAGCGGTACAACGTTCTCGGAAGAAAGATAATCGGGAGTCCTTTCAAAAGTTGTGGAGTGACAACAGCATCACCCGGAACACCGAAATAAGACTGTTCTGGGCTATAGTCATACCGATCTTACTAGGTGTTTGGTGGACTCTAACAGCAGGGCTTAAACGAAGAATCCAATCGATGGAGATGAGATACTACCGTAATATCTTGCACGTCCTTAACACACGGACTAGGTCAGCAAGATATCGGGCGACAGTCAGAATATACCATATCATATTACATTTAGAACGGTTACATGCAATATATGTAAGAGTATTCCTAGCTAACAGATCCTGTGAAACGTGTAGTCCAACACCCGTCAAAAAGTACTACTGTTTCGAGCGATAATAGAATGTAATATTGATACGTACACTGAAGATTTGGGAATCAGTGGCGCCTTCTCGTCACTCCTCGCGTCATCCACGATATTCGCGTTCTGGTTCGCTTTGCGCTGGCCTTTTGTGTTTGATATCGAAGCCATCTTCACACTTCGTTATTGACAAGTTATTTCGTATGAATGCGTTCTTGGCACGAAACGTACAACGACTGAGGTTAAGATTAACAGTTGGTGAGCACACGTATTTAGATGGGTAAGGGTCAAGTGTGTGTTTGGCTGGCGTATCCCTCAGAATTATTTACTATCCTCTATATATGCATACCGTGTAAACACTCCACTTGCCAGTTTTCAAGTATTCGTAGCTTACGGGGCACATTTGAAGTCCACGCCTGAATAACAGAGCCAGTTATGTGATGTAATACTAATTATTACACACGCATTCAACATGCTCCATCCAATACAGGGGTGCAGTTTTGTTTGCTGTATCCGGGACTGAGAGACCTTAGTTATGAAGAACGCCTAAAGAATGTAGCTTAACCACCCTATAGACAAGAATGAGGAAGAGGATATCAAATTGAATTGAAAATATTTACTGGGTATGAAAATATTGATAGAAATATTTTTCCTCCTTCAAGAAAGATTGTATAACCAGAGCACATAAAGTAATATTAGTAAAGGATCAGTGTATATTGGATATCAGGAATCAATCGTTCTCACAGAAGACAATAAATTAATGGAACGAATTATCGGTCCACAGGTCGAAAAAAAAAAAAAATCAGGGTAATACCCTTAACTATTGGCGCATGGAATGTGCGCACGCTCATGAGCCGTGCTGAAGAAAACAGACCAGAGAGAAGAACCGATCTGAAAGGCAGAGAGCTATCTCGCTACAACATTCAAATAGCAGCCTTAAGTGAAACTCGCCTTGCCGAGGAGGGTCATATCACGGAGGTCGGAGTTGGATACACATTCTTCTGGAGCGGACGAGAAAAGGAGGAGAGCTGGGAGCCTATTCAGCTAATTTTTCCTGCCTACCTAAGGGTATAAACGATCGGATAATAACCCCGCAACCTCCCCCTGTCAGGGAAGAGACAAGCCACATTCATCAGTGCTTATGCTCCTGCAACCTCCAACCCAGAAGGAATCAAGGACAGATTCTATGAAGATTTGGAGTCGGCGATAACTGCTGTTCCAAGTGCGGAAAAACTCATCATTCTTGGTGAATTTAATGCTAAAGTTGGTGCAGAACACACTTCCTGGGAAGGCGTAACTGAAAGAAATGGCGTCGGCAGCTGCAACAGCAATGGCTACCTTCTTCTGAGATCATGGCCTGCAAATGACCTTTTGATCACAAACACAGTCTTCCGCTTGCCCAACTGAAACAAGATGATTTGGATGCATTCACGCTCTAAGCATTGACATCTCATTGACTACATTATTGTCAGGAGAAAGGACAAGCAGGGTTTACGTGTGACCACCACGGCAATGTGCGGTGCAGAATGCTGGACTGACCTTAGGTTGACCGTCTCCAAACTCAACATCAGAATCCAACCCCCGGGCGCTCACAAGGTGCTAAGCCCATAGGTGATTGAACACATCCAAGCTGGAAAAGAAGGCAATGTCAAACAAACCTTTACAGAGGACCTAGGCAGCTAGGATTTCAGAGATCTGGTGTACACCACTGCTACCGAGGCCCTCGGTCCCACAACTCGCAAACACCAGGACTGGTTTGACGTGAACTCTGAAGATATTCAGGCATTGCTGGATGAAAAATATTGCCTCCACAGAACGTACACCAACGACCCAAAATCCATCTCCAAGAAAACTGCACTCAACAACATCCGCCATACTGTGCAGTGCAAGCGTCATTATATGCAGGATTTCTGGCTGAGTAGTAAGACCGATGAGATCCAATCTTATGACAGGCACGACATGAAAAACATCTACAGTGAGCTAAAGGAAATCTATGGTCCAGCTCCGTCAAGATCAACCCCACTCATGAGTGCAGACGGGACCACACGGATCACGGAGAAAGAGAAGATACTCAATCGCTGGACAGAAAACTTCAACAGCTTCCTCAACTGACCTTCATCAATAAACGATGAAGAAATAAAGTGTCTGTCCCAGGCTGAAGTCAACGAGTCCCTTTCTCAGCCTCCCACCCTGCTTGAAATTCAGAAAGCCACCAGCCTGCTCTCCAGTGGCAAAGGCAAAGCTGCCGGTGCTGACTCAAGACCAGCAGAGATATATAAAACGGGTGGCAATCATCTGGTTAAATAAACTGACCGAGTTCTTCGCTATCATGTGGGATCAGAAAGGCACACCCCAGGACTTCAAAGATGTCTCCATCGTCCATCTCTACAAACGACATGTTTGCGACAATCACACAGGCATATCCCTGCTCTGCACAACCGGCAAGATTCTTGCTAGGATCTTGCTGAACCGCCCCATAGTGCACCTTGATCAGGGCGTTCTGCCATATAGTCAGTGTGTCTTCAGGAAAAACCGATGCACCGTCGATATGGTGTTTGTCGCCAGACAGATAAAGCAAACGCCAGGAGCAACATGTCAAACTGCACACCACCCTTTTTGACATTACGAAGGCATTTGAAACCGTTGGCGGTGAGGGTTTATGGAAAATTGTCTAAGTTCGGCTGCCCTTGTCAACTTATCTTGATGGTCAGGCAATTTTACGACGGCATGCTTGCTCATGTCCAAGACAGCAGTGACTCATCCAAGCCGGTTCACGTCATCAACGGAGTCAAACAATGATGTCTGCTGCCCCCACCCTCTTCAGTCGGATGTTCTCAGCTATGCTCACGGATGCATTCTGTGGTGGCGCTGTAGCTGCTGGTGTCATATGCCGCAACGATGGCGGGTTGTTCAATCTGAGGAGGCTCAAAGCCAAAACCGTGGCTCAAGTGGACACTGTCCGTGATTATTCTTTGCTGATGACTGTGCGCTCTATGCTGGATCACAGTCACACATGCAGCACAGCATGGACCAGTTCTCCACGGTGACAAGTTTGGTCTAACTATCAGCACCAAGAAGACTGAAGTAATGCACCAGCCTGCCCAAGGGAAAGCATACGCTGAGCCCACCACCACTGTCAATGGTCAGCAACTCTGCTGTTGATAGGTTTACCTGTCTTGGTAGCACCCTATCTCGTATACATCGATGACGAGGTGGATACCAGGATCGCCAGAGCAAGTGCTGCATTTGGCAGACTTCAGTCTACAGATGCCATGCCAAGAAGCTCAACCAATGTCTCATGAACTGCTTCAGAAAATTACTGAAAAATAAGTGGCAGGACAAGATCATGACACCGAGGTCCTTGCCAGGGCAAGCATGACCAGCATCCTTACAATCCTTAACAGACTCAGATGAGATGGGCTGGTCATGTGATCCTCATGAGGAACGCCTACCGAAGAAGCTACCATATGGTGAACTTCTGACAGGAAAGCGTTCCCAAGGCGGCCAAAACAAACGCTTCAAGGACACCCTGTGAAGGCCTCCATCAAGACTTTAACATTGACCCCGAGAGCTAGGAGAGCGTCACCTAGATGACTCCATCAAGATCTTTAACATTGACCCCGAGAGCTAGGAGAGCGTCACCTAGATGACTCCATTAAGAGCTTTAACAATGACCCCGAGAGCTAGGAGAGCGTCACCTAGATGACTCCATCAAGAACTTTAACATTGACCCCGAGAGCTAGGAGAGCGTCACCTAGATGACTCCATCAAGAACTTTAACATTGACCCCGAGAGCTAGGACAGCGTCACATAGATGACTCCATCAAGAGCTTTAACATTGACAATGAGAGCTGGGAGAGCGTCACCTAGATGGCGCAGCAGCGTCACCCGTAGCGCTGCCATCTCTGAGCAGAAGAGAATCAGCGAAGTCAAAAGGAGACGTGAACGCTGTTCTACGGCAGTGTCATACATATATATATATATATATATATATATATATATATATATATATATATATATATATATATATATATATATATATATATATATATATATATATATATATGTATATATATGTATATATATATATATATATAAACATACACACAAACACCACACACACACGTATATATATATATATATATATATATATATATATATATATATATATATATATATATATATATATATATATATATATATATATATATATATATATATATATATATATATATATATATATATATATATATATATATATATATATATATAACAAGACTATAGTATATAATCCAATTTAAAAAATATTTAATTTCTGTTAAGAAACCAATAAAAACAAATACTCAATAATATATTTACGGAGTCAAATCCGTGTTGAAATCCGGTAGCAAGTACACAGCAAAGTTCAAAGACGATACAGTTATAAGCCTCTACCATGTCGATGTAGCCAACATAATGATACAACCGTCAGCATTCTACAGTTTTTTGTATTATTTCGGACGTGCCTTGACGTTACTTGTTCCAGCGGAGGAATGATGCCCAGAATGTTGTCCTTGGAGTACCAGCATACATCATCTTGATTAGGCCAATATAATCGATTAACACCAATCTTGTGCATACATTTCGCCTGTACATCTTGATGATCTTCATCCGTGACAATGCCAGGATATGCGTTTGCATCATGCTTTACGACAACATACTTCTCTTTGAGACTCTCGCCGTTGGCATTGTGGTCGTGTTGTTCCAGTGTCGGCTCACAGACAGCACTCGGAAATGTGAACTGTTTCAAATCGTAGCAATCACACGTTTCCCCACTTGTGCATTAGCAACTGACTTTTTAGTGGGATGTTTAATTCAAAACTGCCGCACGACGCGAATAGGTTATAGCTAATGTTAACATCTGTGTTCTCGGCGAGGAATTTTGCATGCACGTTTCTCTGTGTGTCACTAAGTACCCTGTTTCTTCTTCTTGCATTTGGTCACAGTGTCCTTTTGTGCATTGTGACACATCATCCGCTGTATATAACTCCACAATCCTATGTCCGCATTTAACGGATGTTGAGTATAAATGTTTTTACTTAAGACAAATTCTGCACGCCATTCTTGTCAGAACAATGTACATTTATTGTATGCCGCCATCTGCCGTACTTATTATAAGGTGCGACATACATTTTTACACAGTAAAATGTTGTGCG